>PJEN01015132.1:0-44107 GCA_004024605.1 Pteronura brasiliensis | reverse complement strand
GCCTCTGTCGCTCCATCCTACTTACCCTGCCCCGCCCCCTGCCACCTCCCCGGCCCTTTGGAAGTTTTGTGCTGCCTTTGCCAGTCCCCGAGGCACGCCACGCCCCCGTTTGTCTGGGGCGCACTGAATTCCTCCCGGCCGCTCCGGCTTGCACCTACTCCCAACTGTCCACAGCGGGCCGGGAGGCAAGCCTTTTAGCCTCTCGGCAGTATTTTATTTTGTCTTTCCTTCTGCCGGTCTTGCCTTGTATTAGTTTAGGATGATCAAGAGTTTCCCCAGGACCTAGAAAGGAACAACCTCTTAGGAAACGAACCAATAAACGAATCAAGGAGAGAAATCAAGAGTTTTAGAAAAAAAAAAAAAATTAGCTCCGATTTCACATCCATATGCCTTTTGATGAAGGAATTTGTTCATGCTGTGTGTACTAGCGTATGTGTTTGTAGGGGTGTGTGTGTGGACGCGGGCGCGCGGGCGTGTGCGCACGCCTCTGGGTAAAGGAGTTAAATATCCTTTCCCAAACAGCGGTTTCCTCTTTCTCTTGCCTCCCCTGACCCTATATCCTCTTCACGAGCTCCTCGGAGAGTAGGTCAGGAAGGGATACAAATCACCTTGCTGTTTAATGGAGGGAGGTGGCCCGTGGACCCTGCATGGGGTGGTTTTTTATTCCATTTTGATTTGTTGCCAATTTCTTAGCTTCCTTGTCTCAGCAGGACGCCCGGCAATGTGGGCGGTAGCCTGACAGCTGGGCGCCAACCCGTGTAAGTTAGTTACACTGGCAGCTTTCTGGGCCCAGCGTAGACGCTGACCCGACACTCCACCCCCACGCCACCCCCCCCCCCCAGCAGGCACCGCATCCTGGGCCTCACAGGGAATTAAGCTGCCCGCTGCTGGGACTTCCCAGCCTTCTTCTCGCCTGCCTTCCTGCGCCCTGTGCTCTATTTCACCATGGAAGTGGAAGTCAGGGGAGTGCTACCGACCCTTCTAAAGAACATCCAGTGATTCTAACTCTGTGGGCGGGTGGCTTTGCTGTATTTGTGCCTTTGCCAGATGTGGTTCTATGTTTATGAAGCACCAATCCCACCGTATTCTACAAAGCAGCCAAGAGCTTATTAGCTTCCGATGCCTTAAAGCAATGAACTTTTACAAGGATGAACAGCAAGGACTGCCAGGGTCTGCTGTCTCTTTATGTCCTAAAATTGGATATCGACAAACCAGTTCTGTGTTAATATGGTCTAGCGCTGTAATATATTGTGAAGTTTTTCTCTAGATATTTCAGTCTGATTTGCAGAAGGAAGACATAAAAACAAAGACCAGTTTAAAATGAAGCTGAAAGCCTATAGAGTCTCGTAAGTGCCAACAAACATGCCTTGGTTTCCTCCTTGGGAAAATGATGGTCTCCACGTTCCCTTCCAAAGCTCCAACAGGATACAAGATCATGCATTTATGCTTTCCCATTTCTTTTTTTTTAATTTTATTTTATTTATTTATTTGTCAGAGAGAGAGAAGGAGAGAGAGCAAGCACAGGCAGAGAGAATGACAGGCAGAGGCAGAGGGAGAAGCAGGCTCCCTGACGAGCAAGTAGCCCGATGTGGGACTCGATCCCAGGACGCTGGGATCATGACCTGAGCTGAAGGCAGCTGCTTAACCAACTGAGCCACCCAGGCGTCCCAATGCTTTCCCATTTCAAACAGGTATTTTCTTTACGGGAACGTTGAAGACCTACACTGTTGAGGAGACACAGTTTCAGGATCACGCACAAAGTCTAGGGCAGCACTGTGCCTCCCAAATAAATTCTGAGCCACAAATACAAGCCTTAAAGGCAACTTTGAAATTTCTACCAGCCACCTTGAAAAAAAGTAAAAAAAAGAAACAGGTGAAGTCAATGTTAGTATTGTTTCCGGCACATCTAAAAACATGACTTCAACCTGTAGCCAATACAAAAGTGATCGAGATCATTTTATGTTCTTTCTTTTCTTATCAAGGCTTCAAAATCTAGTGTGTATTTTACCTTCACAACACATCTTTATGGGGTACTGGCCACATTTCAGATACTCGATATCCACAGGTGGCTACTGGCTGCCATGCTGGGCAACATCAACGGGGATGTTATTTTTGGTGAAAGACATATATCTCTCAGCATCTAAACAGAAAACAGCACGTTCAAATCAGGATAACTCATGGGGGGGCGTATTTGCAAAAGAAGTACAATGTCTCAGGGAAAGAGGGAAAGAAAGATTCTTGACAAAACATCAGGGGAGAAGAATGTGGCGTTATGTCTGATCATGAGAAAGACATGGAGAAGACTGATTAAAGTCTCTGGATAACATTACTGAGAATCATACTGCCCTACGACTCATTATAATATGCTTTGTCTTTGATCCACTCGATGCATTTACTAGAGTGGAAAACAATTCCAGCTCATCATTATTAAACAGGCGCTTTCCAAGAGGAACAACGGCCATGAAAATACCAAGGAGCACAATGGACTGTGTTGCAATTTCTCCTTACTTCTCCCTTTCTTCCATCCTTCCTTGTTAGCGTGCATAGCTACTCCTTAAAAGTGACAAGGTGGGGGTGCCTGGGTGGTTCAGTGGGTTAAGCCTCTGCTTTCGGCTCAGGTCATGATCTCAGGGTCCTGGGATCGAGGTCCGCATCAGGCTGTCTACTCAGAAGGGAGCCTGCTTCCCCCCCACCTGCCTGCTTCCCCCCCACCTCTCTGCCTGCTTGTGATCTCTCTCTCTGTGTCTGTCAAATAAATAAATAAATAAAATCTTTTAAAAAAGTGATAGGGTTCTGCTGGGAAAAGCTTTTGTTACCATAGAAGCTGATCTTGTATTCAGGGTTGAATAGGTGAGATTGACTTCTAGCCTCCTCCTTCTCTCTCCCTAGTGGGTACCCACCCCTGCGCCAACATCCTCACCCAGTGTCCTACCCTCAGGCCTCCCCCAGCCCTAGATCCCATAAACCCATTCGCTCTACTGTACAGAGGACCCCCTCTTATCTTCTCTCATGCCCCACCCACAGAGGGTTTACACTTTAGAATGAAGAATATCTTTACAAATGCCTTTCTCCTACCTGCCCAAGAAACAAGAATGTGTGCTATTTTACAAATGCGGTACATAAAAAAGTATCAAGAATAAAACAAATCATATCCCCAATTTCCATTTTTATTGCCCAGAGATGACCAGGATTAATATATTGGTGAATTATTTCTATATCATATATGTTATTTATAGGCATTTCTATATAATGTTATAACATAAGTTCTTTCTATATAGAGATAAATATACATAGAGGTGGATGTAGGTATATATGAGATAGATAGATAAACATAATTTTTTTTAAGTTTCTTTTATTTATTTAAGAAGGAGACAATGAGAGAGAGCACAAGAGGGGGGAGGTCGGAGGGAGAAGCAGACTCCCCACTGAGCAGGGAGCCCGATGCAGGACTTGATCCTGGGACTCCAGGATCATGACCTGAGCCAAAGGCAGCCGCCTAACCAATGAGCCACCCAGGCATCCAATTAAACATAACTCTTTAAAAATACTGAGACTTTTGGGGCACTTGGGTGGCTCAGTTGGTGAAGCGTCCGCCTTTGGTTCAGGTCATGATTCTGGGGTCCTGGGATCGAGTTCTGCATCAGGCTCCTTGCTAAGTGGGGAGACTGCTTTTCCCTCAATTCCTCTCCCTGCTTATGGTCTCTCACGCTCTCTCTCTGACAAATAAATAAAATCTTATTTTTTTTTAAATACTAAGACTTTCTAGCAGTGTAGACAATACAGAGAGCATCCTTTAGCCTGTAATAACAGACCCACAAATGGTTCTGCTCAATTTGGATGCCTCATTTGGAACTTTTTTTTTTTTAACCTCCCCTTACCCTAGAAGACATTGCTATGGCCCTCCATTGTCCTATTCCTTTCCTGTCTGTCCCTTACTGCCAGCCCTCCTGCCATGTCCTTCCAATCCTGCTTGCCACACCAGCATGGAAGCCAGAGAGGCCGGGAGCCCACTGACGTAACAGGTGCAGGAATGGGGTAAAATGCATCTGAGAGAGCAGAATATGTCCCACAAATGGGGAAACGGGAGCCTTAGGAGCTTATAACCTGAATGAGACGAAACACATACACACAGTCCTTAGAATGCAGGCTGGCACTGTGTTCAACTCACATACCAGACATTGTGTTCACCAAATTCATTGTCAGTGCTTGGTTATGCCCTCCCCTTACTGTCTCAAGGTCCACGTGTCTCTCCCTATAATACGGATCCCCTCCACCCTTCAGCTATCAGCTGGAGCAACACATCTTCAAGGATCCCTTCGTGTCCATCCCCACCCCTGCTTTGAGCAAATCACCCTGGGCAGATTCTCCCAGTCCCCAGTAGTTTCCCTACAGATTTTATGAGGCTTTGTAACGTTATCAGAGCGCACCTGTGCTACGTCTCTCCCTGAGAGTGTAAGCACCCCACAGAGTCTGAAATCGTTCCTTTGTAGTATCACCTGCTACAAGGAGATGCCCAGGAAAGGTATATGGATGAACTAATGACCCCAGGAAAATATGGAGCTGGGCATTCCTGTCTTAGAGCACCTCACAGAAAGGTTAAGTCAAGACAGGGCACTGTGTGTGGTTAACTGTGTTTCAGCATGAATGAAGTGTGGGCTTGGCCTGGGGAAGCCTTTGGAGGGAGCCAGAAGTGACCCAGAAATGACCATAGAGAAGAAAGCAGCAGCCAGATGCTGAGGGCCTTGTGTGATTTTCTCAAGAGTCTACTTTTATCAGACATTTGTGGAGATCAACAGGGAAACACTTGCTTTCTTAGGAAGACTTCTTCCCATAAAAGTTTTCTCAACAGGGTCAAGACTGGAGGACGGGCTGCGCCAGCCCAGTCACTGACCCTCCTAGAACAGAGCCATTGTGACAGTCCACAATTAGCTGGAAATTAGGAGCAGGACTTGGGGATGGTGGTGAATTTCAAAATGGGTCCTGAGGAATTGGTTGGGAGCAGGGATCGCAGCGCGTAAGTACGAATGTGGCGGTCACAACCAATGGTGGTAGTAAATGTTGAATTAATAATGGACCAAATCTTTATTTAGACTGATTTTAGCCCCCAAGAAAGCATTTCTATGTATCTATTCACTTAAGAAAAGTTTCCTAGAAGCAGAAGTGTGATTCTGGTAGCCTCACTTGACTTTGGCTTCTGAATTATGCTAGTCTCTGCTTAACTACGGATCTCTTGTCTTTTCTCTGGGGGACTCACCCTTCCTGAGAATGACGTCACCAGATAAGAGGCCATGTTCCTTTTATCATGGTCTCACCCAACATTGCTGTTACCCTCAGTTGTCTCCCTCTCAACACTTGCCTCAGACATTTTGCATTCAGGAATCATCTTAAAGTCCCCTCAGGATCAACTTTGGTTTTTAAAAAATGCACTGTTCATCAGAAAGGGGAACGTGAGGACTGAAGGACTGTTAGCAATGGGCCGTACTTGGGGTGTATAGGTCTGACCCACCTTGACTCATCCCGGGAGACATCATCAGCATAGCAGTCATTGCCGCTTTGTAACTCATGGTGACAATTTCCTGTCAGAAGGCGGGACAGTGTTTTGGGGACAAAGCACCTTGATCAATGTGAATGGGCACTTAGATGGGTGCTGGAAGTCTCCAGGATGCAGTTTGCCTGTTTGACATGTACAAGGTCCTGGGAAGGACCAGAAAGCACCTCTGACCATTCAGACCAGAGGTAGGAGGGCAGTGGCCACCTATGATGTTTGTCTGCCCTTTTTCTAAAACCAGCATCTGGGTTGTCCTCCTGGCAAAAACTCCTTCTTACACTCATGCCATAAAAATCTCAATACTGCTAAACTCACCCCTTGCAACTTTCTTGATGTCAGAGCAATCTGTCTTCCGGTCTGGGCAGCACCTGGTTTTCCAAAATGCAAGTAAATAAGCCAGACCCAGAGGTTCAAGGACAGGACTTGGGTAGGATTCCTGGAAATCTGTGCCCTTGCCCTAGGTGGGCAGGAGATAATCTGGAGCTGCTGGCCACCATCCTTTATTCCGGGAGGGAAGAACCTGCCTGAGGAAGAAATTATCACAGGAAACAAAGGTGAGCCAGGGAGAGAGATCAGTTCCTGGAGAATTGGTCTGAGTCCTGATTCATCTCCACACTGGAGTAAATTCTGTTCTGTCCAATGTTCTTTGAGATTTTAGGCAGCATGTCTTGCCTCAAGAGAATCAGATCTCATTTCCTATTCCACCATACAGAATTTCTTGCCATGTGACCAGACGGTCCCACGGGTGATCTTATTAATGACCCCGGCCTGTACCTAGAGTGCTTGCCAGGTGAGGCCTACCAGGTGTCAGATTGTCCCTCATCTTCTGCCCCCACACACCAGCCAGGCCTCAACTGTTCACCACCTAGCCTGATTCCAGAAAGTGTAGCTCTGACACGTAGGCTAATCTGGATATTTTAAGTCATCTTCGTATTTGCCTGATGAGAGGTTTGACACATTACTGCTTTTTTTTTTTTTTACTATGCTATAGAAATGCTTGCTTTTGAAACCCAATAATCAATGACTCATGCAACAAATATACGGATCGTTCTGACTTTTATGTGCGCATCATCCCAATATAGTTTTTAAAAGCTTTATCATTCACGAATGGAAACCTTTTGCTTCTCAGAACTGATTTCAATCACAACAATATTAAGAGAATAGAAGGTTGATACATCCCTGCTTGGGACGTAAAACTACCTGGTCCCACATACTTGGGCTTACTTCTAATCAAAACGGAGAAAAACAAAGAGACAAAAAAAAAAAAAAAAAAAAAAAAAAAAAAAAAAAAAAAAAAAAAAAAAAAAAAAAAAAAAAAAAAAAAAAAAAAAAAAAAAAAAAAAAAAAAAAGGAAGAAGGTCCAGGATCTTCAGACCTCAAATTCAAGTGCCTGATTTCTTGTTCGCAGCCCCAGGACTCATCAAGGTAGCATTTTAGAAAATGACTTTGAGACCTGAACGCTGGATAAGGTAGAAAAGCTTGAAGCAGACAAGCCAGCGAAGTAGCTAAAATTAAATAAATACTCACCGTAAAATCATAGAATCACAAACTACAGTGTCTGCAGGGGGGCACAAAGAGGAAGAGAAAATCTAAAATATCTCATAAAGCAAGAAACGTGATAGAGTAGATACAGCAGATGAAGGAGAAACAGAAGTCAGAATCGACCTGAAGTATTGCCATTGAATTGGTCCATCCCTGGCTGGTCTGGAGTGTTTGTTTGCCAGTTGGCTTTTCTCTCTATCTCTGCAGTCATGTAGGCTGGTTCCTCGCTCTAAATTGACCTGGAGATGTGCCAGCAGAACTGGAGAGATGGGGTGGGGTAGGTAGCGGTCAAAGGGACAAGCCGGAATGGAAGCTGGGTCAAGTCCCGTTGAGAATTGAAAATACAGCCTTGGTGTGGAGTCAATTCTCAGCAAATGATGAGGCAGGCTGGAAACGAGGTCACAGGGACTCTTGATTGTCCTCTAAGTCAGATGTGGTCCTCACTCATCTCACACTGAGGTAAAACTGGTTTTCCCAATTGCAAGTGAGACGATGACTAACAATTTGTGATTTCCATGCTGTGAGTTATTGAGAGTTCAAATCAGATAGAGAGATAACCAGGAATTCCCAAAGTAGGTGGAATTTGGAAGGTCCTTGTTGAAGAAGGAGTATGAGTTTTGCACCGGGAGAGGACCACAGTGGTTGTTCCAGATTGAGAAACAAACAAACAAAAATTATGACAGGGCACTATGAAGAAGTCTGGGGGATTCCTGTTAAATATTATCATATTATAGTTTCTGAGATGACTTTTCAGTAAAGAAGACAGACTTCACTTAATCCCACGTTTTCAAGACTTTAGGACAATGGATTCCCTTTACCCATGTCCTATCTAGTGACATTCATTATTCTGAGGAGCATGGATCCAGAAACATAATCCTAAACTGTATGGAGCCTGATATTGTTAGGAACCTCAGAGGACACATGTTTTGTGAACATGGTGGGGTCTCATTTGCCTATAGTGAGAGCCTGGTTTACTTCAAGACCAGGTAGAAGACCTTTCCTCAAGTATCTGGGATTTCCTTTGTTCTGTAATTTCTCCAGGGGCCCACTACCCCTAGGGGATGGGATTTTATCTAAGGACTTGACAAATGGTAATTTTCATGAATTATTGATTTGGCCAAAAATAACAGGGAAGATTGATCATTACATAAAGATTTCTCCGAGCTGCTTCTTGCTTCTGTTCTGGCTCAATTATTTCAGATTCTCTCCCAGATGGAAAGAAAGGGGTGCAGGTTTCAAAAAACACCCTACCAAAAATTGAATTAGCATGCAAAAGCGTCAGGAGACATTTGTGCCATAGGCTGACCATTCCTCTAAAGCATCAGAAGAAACAACTGTTTGTTGAAAAACGGGACCTATTTAAATAAATGACATGGAGCTAAAATTTGGCTCATGGAGGGTTATGTGATTATTTTATTCATCCTCAGTTTCTTTTCTCAACATGGAAGACACTGAGTCCATAACTTTTTGTTTGATGGTAATACCGGTACTTTATTTTATTTTATTTTAAAGATTTTATTTATTTACTTGACAGAGAGAGAGATCACAAGTAGGCAGAGAGGCAGACAGAGAGAGGGGGGGGAAGCAGGCTCCCTGCTGAGCAGAGAGCCCTACATGGAGCTCCATCCCAGGACCCTGAGATCATGACCTGAGCCGAAGGCAGAGGCTTTGACCCACTGAGCCACAGAGGTGCTCTGCTTTCTTTTATTTTAAAGATAATATTCACTTTTCATAGCAGATAAAATTAAGTTAATCTTTTGAGTGAACTTGAGAAGGATGTAGGATATAAATAATACATCTGAAATGTAAGGGGGGTTCTGAGTGAGTTTCCCTGGTTCCCCACCTGTATAAGAGATTCAAAATTTTTCTTTGCGCTTTAAGGGGGGATAAATCAGAGGGAAAGGAAGAGAGTGACATGCTTGTGCTTTTTGAGCAAGAGCCAATGTCCTGTCTCTTCCACTCCAAGGCGCCCATTCAGTAGGACCTGGAGGAGAGACATGGACTGAGCCTGAGAATCTGAGAGCAAAGGAGAGTTCAGAAAAGCTTTGGTGCTCCTTTTCACAAAGCACCCACAACAACTCTTTGGGGGTCCCTCGAAGCTCTAGAGGCTTGGAGAAGGATCCAGAATAACTGAGAAGGTTGGCCGTCTAGAACAAGGCATAAAACATGGCCTTGACCGGAGGGGCTAGTGACAGGTAGGGCAAAAGGGCAGCTCATCAGTCGCCCCATGAATAGGTAAAGATGGCCAAAGCCCATATTCTCTATGACATCTTGGGGCTCTCCAAGACCAAACAGGAGATACTGGGTGGGAGCTGAGAGATTGACAAGGGTTTTGGGGACAAGGGAACGGGAAGTGACCCTGAGATTATCGAGAATGGACTGAGAGTACATTTCTACCACTTAGAAATGCTTGAATGGAAACTCAGTTCAGTTTTCAAAAGCAAAGAAAAGTTCTCTTTGGTACACCTGACTTCCCAGCCAGAGATTTTTATCCCTGAAGCACTCACGGAGGTCCCTACCTGCGGTTTTCTCATGAGACCCTAGAAGGCATGCCTTCAAAAACCCATGGATGGCACGTCTTTCCACAGATGGTTTTTCCTTTTCTTTTTAGTCCTGATTATTATTTTCTACACAAAAACATAGCATCTTCAGTCATACCACTAAGCAAATAAAAGCACAAGATTAATTACCATACACTGTATGATTTTTCTAGTGCTGCCATAACAAATGGCCACAAACTGGGTGGTTTTCACCAACAGAAAGTTATTTTCTCCTCATTCAGGAGATTAAAAGTCCGAAATCACGGTGTCAGCAGAGCCATACTCCCTCCAAAATATTAATTACAGCTGTAAAGACCGTATTTTTAGAAAAGATCACATTCACAGGTATTAAGGATGAGGACATGAACATGACTTTTGGGAGGATGCAATTCAAACCACAACAGACATGCGTCAACGCAATTGGCTAACTGATAATAGCTAATACTGATGAGCTCTTACCCTGTGTTAAGTGACTCAAAACCAGGTTTCCCTTGGTTCTCCCATGAGAGTGGGTTTTATTAGTCCTATTTGACAGATGGAAAGGTTGAGGCTTGAGGAAGATGAGGAAACATGCCCTAAGTTGTGTAGCTCAGAAGGGCATTGTTGTGTCTTGTTCACACCTGTAGGTGTTCTAGAAAAGTCCTCGGGTGTTAGAACTCCCACAGGCTTTCTCCTCTGAGAGCTTCTGCTCATTCTTACCATTTTCATTTCCTAAGACCGGAAGATGATCTTCTTGTGTCCCTGATCACCTCCGTAATTTTTGCAGTCTTTCCAGGACAAGAATGGGGACAGGGAGGGAAAGAGGAAGGGAAAGAGAGAGAGAAGGAAAGAAGGGAGGTGGGAGGGGAAGAGAGAGAGAAGATGAGAAACAGAAACAGATTTTGCCAATGTCACTTCTCTGGAGGGTAAAGGAGCATCGCATCCAATCTGATCGCCTCTTCTCCGTTAGCATTCTGTCCTTTAACTGTGGGAATTATACAAGCTGAAACTGCAAAGAAGTTGCTTATTTTTACTAGTTAAAACACTGGATGTCCAAGCTCACTTCTACGCTTTTTACAGCTTGACCTATGACACAGGTGTCCCCTCTGTTAAAGGACTTAGAAGAACTCACATCCCAGCCTATATAAGAATGTGACTTTTAAAGACCCTTTACACAGGACAAAACAATGTTTTTAGACAGGGCTGTATAGTCATTTCTGAAACAGTCCTTCTTTGCTTGTATATGATTAGATCTCTTTGTTTTTGTTCCTAAATGGGGAGTAAGGGCAAGGCTAGGGAGAGTTGCCAAGAAAGAGATCCTCTGAGGGAGCTTCTAACCTAATCAATTTCTCTGTCTGTAATAACATAACCATCTAACTTTTTTTTTCCCCAAATGATGAACTAGTTTTCCTAATACCCATTCTTTTCCTCAGCTGACTTGAAATGACACATTTATCTTGTATTTAAATTGATATGTACTTGAATCTGTGCTAGGACATTTTATTTAGGTCCACGGATCTGTCACTGTCATCAGAACTACACAATATTGGTGTTTATTATATACTTTCACTCGAAGACTCCAAATACTATCATTTCAGGTGTCTTGATTATTCTCACATATTTATTCTCCCCTAGTTTTAGGCTTCTTAGGTCAGTCACCCCCAAAACAGACTGTTAACATTTTTATTGGTGTATCATTACATTTATTGATTGCTTGGGGGGGGGAAGAGGATGGAATTTACCTATTTATAATATAATATATTCTGACCCCTTCAAGGAACATGGAACACTTTATTCTATTGTATGACACAGGACAATTTTTCATTGCCTTCATAAAATTCCTTGCATTGTTTGCTGTGGTTGTTCCTAAGTGATTTAGATGAATGACTCTTCTGGGGATGAATCTTTCCCCCATGATATTTTCATTATTTTTTTCCCCCTGAATCTAAGCAGGCTATGATCTTTTCCAAATACTTCTAGTAACTTGCACCTTTACTGGGCACACCTATTACTTTCAATGTTCTCAGTGGACAATGACCTAATTTCTAGTTGGTAAAAATTTTTAAATCCTTTTTCCCAAAAATCTAAATCATTCATTTTTCTTGCCATGTTGCATTGGTTCAAACTCTAAGAACACAATGCATCTGGGTGGCTCATTTGATTGAGTGTCTGATTCCCGATTTCAGCTCAGGTCATGAACTCATGGGTCATGGGATGCATGACCACACTCAGCCTGGTGTCTGCTTGAGATTCTCTCCCTCACCCTCTGCCCTCCCCTTGCTCTTTCTCTTTCTCTTTCTCTCACTAAATGAATTAACTAAGTAAGTCTTTTTAAAATTTTTTTAAAAACTGTTAAGAATAATGGGAAATAATAGTAAAAAATCATGTATCTTTCTTCTGCTAATGTTATTAATGAAATGCTTCTATACTTTGATCGTTAAGTATGGCATTTGTCTTTTTTCCCCACAATGAATTCTTCCTCTCATTAAAGAATTAGCTAACTTTATTTCTAGTATTAAAAATACGCATTCATTATCAATTGGTTTGGATTTTATTTAGGGCCCTTTGCAGATACTAATACTAAGATATAGATACTAAGATACTTGGGTGGGAAGGGGGGGATGTCTTGCTTTGTTTTGTTTATTTATTTTTGTGTGATCGAGCAATATTTATGGTCCATTATTTGTTTTAATGTTGAAGTGTACTCACATTTGCCTATTTGATGGTGGTGGTATTTTTATTTTATTTTATTTTGTTTTGCTATTGCGTGTTTTTTGCTAAGGTTTTATTTTCTTGCATCTGTAGTCATTTAAAAGTCCAGCCCTTTGGGGTACCTGGTTGGCTCAGTAGGTGAAGGCTCTTGGTTTTGGCTCAGGTCATGATCTCGCTGTTGTGAGATTGAGCCCCGGGTTGGGCTTCACACTCAGTGCGGCATCTGCTTTTGATTTCTTTCTCCCTATCCCACTTCCTCTGTCCTCATCCTTTCATGTGCATGCTCTCTCTCTAAAATGAATAAAGAAACTTTTTAAAGGCAATTTTAGTCCTTTTTTTTCTATCCTTTTAAAGATTTTATTTATTTATTTGAAGGAGAGAGAATGGGAACACGAACAGGGTGAGGGGCAGAGGGAGAAGCAGACTCCCCACTGGGCAGAAAGCCCCATGTGGGTCTGGATCCAGAGACTGTGGGATCAAGACCTGAGCTGAAGGCAGACACTTAAAAGACTGAGCCACCCCCGTGCCCCTAGATCTTTTTTTTTTTTTTCTAAAACCGTTTTAGGAGTTTTTTTTTCCCCTTTAAAGATTATATTATTTATTTGAGATACAGAGAGAGAGAGAGAGAGAGAGAGAGAACAAACAAGTGAGCACAAGGGGGGGGAAAGGACAAAGGGAGAGGGAGAAGCAGGCTTCCCCTCTGAGCAAGGAGGGTCCAGTAGGGACTTGATCCGGGGACCCTAAGATCATGATCTGAGCTGAAGGAAGTCGCTTAATGGACTGAGCTGTCCAGGTGCCCCAATAAATAATATCTTTTAAAAAATAAATTTAAAAAATAGGCCAGCCTTTTGTTGTGTTCCATTTTTGTCAGGTGTTTTCTAGTGTGAGTAAGCTGGATTTCTAAAATGACATGAAAACTTTCTATATTTTTTAAGTGGTCTGCGAGAGTATAAATCATTTAGAGACTAGATATTTCCTGACAGTAATATCAAAATTATCCCTATGACAATTCAGATCGGGAGCCTAATAGAAAAGGTACTCAGTGACGATTCAAACTTTTCCTCATGGCTGTTATATTCAGAATTTCTAGCATTTTTTGAATCAGTAATTATTCCTTAAAGTCATTCGTGAGAGATGAGATCAAGATGGTAAATGGCAGGCTCATCCATGTTTTCACCCACTCGAAGTGAATCAATTACCTTAAGCCCCACCCCCGCCCCACCCCCACCCCACTCCACCCCACCCGGAAAAGGAAGAAATGTAACAAGGAGACTGGAAATGTTGCCGAATGGATGAAAGCAAGACAGAAAAATAGATTAGTTACGTGGAGCCAAGCCAGTCCGAAATATTGTAGGAAGAATAGTTTCGGAGATAAGAGTGGTCCCACGTAGTCCCAATGTCATAGGCAACAAGTAGCTTCAAAAAGCAAAGGGCAATTCATCAGGGGGATGAAACGGGACGTTCAACCCTCTTCCTCTGCCTCTTCCACCCACACTGCTTGCCGTGTGGCCCAGCCGTGGGGAAACCCTCAGAGGCTCTGTTTCACAAAAGGACCAGCCCACCTCACCTGGAAAACAGATCCTGACCCCCGTCAGTGGCCAAACTGCAGAGAAAAGCTTAGGTGGAAAAACAGAGATTCTTAAAGATAAGCCAGATATAAATTGCTATTTTTGTAGGTTACAAAACAGCTGAATATCAGTAATGACATTTGGTTTAACCTGCTTTGGACCATCGGGACAGATGGATATTTAATCACATTAAAAGAAGAAACAATATCTGTAGGTAAAATGGTGGACCAAGGAAATATCTACAAAGACCTTTCTTACTTTTTTTTTTTTAAGACTTGGTTTATTTATTTGGGGTGGAGGAAGGGGAGGAGGGAGAGAGAGAGAGTCTCAAACAGACTCCACACGGAGCAGGAGCCCAACTCAGGGCTCCATCCCAGGACCCTGAGATCATAACGTGAGCCGAAATCAAGAGTCAGTCCCTTTATTAACTGAGCCACCCAGGAGCCCCTGAAAAACACTTTAAAAACTAAAATTAAGGGGTGCCTGTGTGGCTCAGTTGGTTGGATGTCTGCCTTTGGCTCAGGTCATGATCCCAGAGTCCTGGGATCTAGTCCCGCATTGGGATCCCTGCTTGGTGGGGGGCTTGCTTCTCCCTCTGCCCATACCCCGTGTTTGTGCTCTCTCTTTCTCTAATAAATAAATGAATAAATAAAATCTTTTTTTAAAGGAAATTAATACCATCGGTGAAGATCAAGAGACTATTGCATTCATAGAAAAAAATCAACTAGATTTCTGCCTTAAAATTGAAATGTCTTGGGTCCCTGGGTGGCTCAGTCCATTAAGTGTCTGTCTTCTGCTCAAGTCATTATCCCGGGGTCCTGGGATCAAGACCTGCATCGAGCTCCCTGCTCTGCGGGGAATCTGCTTCTCTCTCACTCTTGCTCTCTCTCAAATAAAGAAAATTTAAAAATCTTTTTAAAAAATTGAAATGTCTTCACAGAAAATCTCTTTCCCAATACCTGCAGAAATGAGTAAAAAATGAAGAAACAACCTACCTCTCTCCCATTCCAAACTTCATCAATTAAAAAAGAAAGAAAGAAAGGAAGGAAAGAAGGAAGGAGGGAGGGAGGGAGGAAAAAAACAGAAAGAAAGAAAGAAAGAAAGAGAAAGAAAGAAAGAAAATCTGATTCATTCAGAACAGCACAGGATAATAAAGCTTGATTCTGCTCCTGTCTCTGCCTTTCAATCCCCAGAACCCATCCCGGTGAACAGACATAATCCTGAGAACTTTTACAAATATTCCCAAGTCAGGAGGGAATACAACGGAGGAGAGTACCTTTCTCTCCCTGTCTCTTCTGATCAATGAGGAGTAGAGATTGCTGTTGGGGAGCAGGGAAATGCACAGAATGAATTATGGGGTGGCCTCATCCAATTAGCAGAGAAAAAAACATCGGTGATAGAAAGTGTTTTCAAGAATGAGAGGAAAATAGAAAATCTAAAACAGTTCTATGAAAACTATATTGGTGTTGATATCTACGAAGGCAAGTTGCCACCCTCTGTCAAAATAGAAATGATAAATCCTTCCAGGAATTTATGCTAAATAAGTATTTGCACTTGTATCCAAAGATGTACAGAGATGCTCGATTTCCATGCTATTTGTAATAACAAAATTGTTAACATCAAAAATGTACATCAACGGAGAAGCAGTTAAATAATTTAAAAGGCAGACCTTCCTGAGAAGTGCTCTAAGGCTGGGACGTTGGATGAGATAGACCTATGGGTCTATGTCAGCACTAGATTTATCACCAACTCATTTGCTTAAGAGAAAAAGTACGTTTCAGAGCGGTATGGATAATATTAACTCACGTGTGGATTTTTCCATATAACACAGAAGGCATAAATCCATACATTTGTAAATGGATCCGTGGGGGAAACGAATGAACACCCAACTCCTGAAAGTGATTATTTTTAAGAAGAATGCAAGCAAAGAAATGTGAAAAGGAGACATTCTTTTTTTTTTTGCTGTACTTAATGATTTCTTTTGTGATAATGTATTCATGCTTTATTTGTATGATATTTGTGTAATAAACATGAAGAGCAGGCTAAAATTATTCTATTTATCAAGTTACTCAAATTGTATATACATGAAATTTTAATTTAAAAAAACATGGTATCTCTTTATATTATAATTCTAATTCTTACTTAGTGCAACCGTGTTTCTCCCCCCCCCCTCCGGCCTTTTATTAAGTGTTTAAGTGTGCTGGAGTTCTGTGCATTTATTTCTTTTGTTCAGAATGGCAACTGAGAAGTACAACTACCATTTTCTGTTTTCTGACTTGATTTTTGCTTGTAACTTTGTTATTTCCTTTCTTCTTTCCTTAAGTACATTTTGTGGTGATGTTCTAGAACATGGAGCAAACACAGAAATCATATTTATTCATTTTCATGTCTTTCTTGCTCAGTGGTAGGAGTTTTTAGGATGATAATGTTTTATCTAAGTAAAGCTTGGTCCACACCCCAAAGTTTTTCTATGTGGTGTTTGTATCTGGCTAATGGATTACTTACTGTATGCGGGGCATTGTGTTATGAGCCTTATGTACAAGGGAGGAACTCTTGCCTTGTTTTGCATGTGAAGGACCCAAAGCTGCTCTTTGGGGAGCTGGCACTCCCTTATATCCTCAGGAAGAATGGATCCAGCCTAACTTTGAGGGATAGGTACCGAAGCCAACACTAGTCATCCCTTAGCCATAGTCATTGATTCAGGATTAAGTAAATGACCCAAAGCCAATTAGAGTTTTTCTAAAACTCTAAAGACTTGCTAAAACTCCCCCCAAATAAAAAATGTTCTTTCCTATAGAATTGTCAGCTACATAACAAAATGAAAACAGATATCTCTGCCCCATTGTGGGTAGAGTTTGCCTGAGTTTGAAGACAATAATGAGGTATCAGTGGTGGTTTATGGCAAAGAAGAGACAAATTTCTAATGGTAGCATCTGAGTACCTATAACCAAATATACCCAAAGCCAGAAGAAGCCCTTGAATTTCCCAATTTAGCAAGCTAATAAATTCTCTTCTGTGATTTCAGCTAGTTTCTATTGCTTAAAATCAGAAACAGTCCTTAAAGAGTTAAATCTCACAGACCCCATAACTATTAGTTGGTGGGTCCAAGATACATCCATGGGTAATCTAATACCAGAGCCCACACTCATAACCACCAACTCCGTTCCTTTTATTTATTCATTTATTTATTTACCTACTTTTTCATTCATTGAACGCATATGACATTGAAGCGGTATGGGTTATATCATTTAGCATCTTTTAAGACAGGGAGAGGAGTATGGAGTATGGAGCTCATTCTAGGTGCAATAGGAAAACCATTGAGGATTTTCAGTAAAAGTAATGTGATACTATTTACATACTTAAAAGAATACTCAAGTGATGTCTGGTGAATAAAATCTGGGAGACAAGAAAAACCACATGAATACCATTGAGGAGACTCTTACTGTTTTCCAGGACAGAAATCATGTTCTGCAGAGTGGAGTATTACTGGTGAAGGTACTAATAAGAGAAGGTATTGAAATGTATTTTGGGGGTAGAGCCAATGGGATCTCCTGATGGATTCGATGTGGGGCACAAAGGAAAGGGGGGAATCAAGGTTGGCTTCTAGGTCTTCAGCCTAAGCAACTCAGAGAGTGATTGTTTCACTTACATAAATGGGGAAACAAGGATTCCACGATGGCCTGGAAGAAAGAATCAAGAGTAGAGTTTTGGTCTTGCCAAGTTTGAGATGCTCATTGGACATCCGCAAGGAGATGTGAAACAGACACACACCTGGAACTCAATGGAGAAGTTGGGACAGAAGGCATAAATATGGAAGCCACTAGCTTATGGAATATACTTAAAACTATGGAAGTATATTTAATCAGGGCCTGAAGAAAGAGCATAAATTGAAACAATGAAGAATACCAGGCTCTGAGACCTTTGATGTTCCATATGGTGTTTCCCATAAAGACTGGGTAAAGGAAGGGGAGTCAGAAAAGAAATGTGAGAAGAAAGAACCAGTGGGGTTGGAGGAAAATGAGCTTAGCATGGTAAGGTGGAGAAAGAGCTTGTTTTAAGGACAATCGCTTGGGTCAATTAGTTCAAATGCTACTATTGGTCAAATTCAATGTGATATTATGGAAATTTGGGGCATAACAAAACCAAAAAAAGGGTCAATGAAACAAACTGTCACTGAATCGACGCAGTTCAATGCCAAATAGTATTTTCTCTGCAGGGAATAAATTTATAACTGGAATGTCTTCCATTTGTTTCCTTTGTACATTCTCACCTTCCCATGGTCCTCTGCCTCTTAGCGACTCTGCCAAAGTCAGAAGTCAGGAGGCTTTTAAGGAAGACTCCACTTAAATTTCTTGGTAGGTATGATGATTGGCCCAATAATCTCTTGAAAGCAAAGCTAGATTTTTCTACTTAACCCAATCTATCCATGACCATGATTAAGTCCCCCTTCATGAGTCCCTTTGTCATCAACACTCAGTGATTAAAAGCAGATCACTATTATTAAAGTACAGAGGTATGAGAACAGATGTTTAAGATGTATTTTATGTTAATAAGACCTATTTACAGAAGAATGCATACATTATGAATTGCTGAATTTTAGGCAAAAGGGCATGCCAACATTGTGCTAGAGTGTACGATATTTGAGACAATCATCCTCATGGAAATGTCAAAAACTCCTTTCAATACAAAAAACAGTTAAATATATGAAAATCTGCAGGATTCTTTTAGTCTTGTGTATCTATATCGATAACAATAGTTATTATTGTCATTATTATTATTATTATTTTGTTTATTTAGCCAGGATTTATCATGTGTCTTACACACGTGAGGTCCTCAGGATGGAGTAATGATGAACATGATGGGCAAATCTGGCTCTCATCAAAGAGGTGGCATGAAGAAAGATATAAGAAAAGATAAGAAATAAATAAGTTCAAATATTGAACGGGTTCTATGAATAAAAATAATATAGACCAGTGATATGTAGAGGTTGGAGGGGAAAGGACAACACAAGATAGAAGACTCAAGGATGGCCATCTCCTTCTCCTGAACATTGATCATGACACACATTCAGCTAATCATGCTACATGTATTATTTCCAACTTTTTTTTTCACCGTAAACCCTCCAGGGATTATTCCCAGTCTGCAGATGAGAATACTGAGGGCTCGTTATCTAGCATAACTTGTCCAAAGTCACCGACCTAGAAAATGGTGGAGGTGAACACATGCCTCCGGTTGAATAACTCGAAAACTCAAGTCTACACGATTCCCGCCTCCTGTTGTTATTAATATTTATTCACGATTACATTTAACTTTAGCACACGCTAGGACCATGCACTGAGCATGCACTAGGTATTAGCTGTATGCTAGGTTCTCTCTCTTTACCAACTCTCAACCTCACAGTTCTTCTACGGGAATCTTGAAAATGCTAGACAAGGCCCAGAAAGTAGAACCAGGGTGAGCTGGGATGTGTTCCAGGTCTTTCTGGCTATGCTCTTTCCCCTCTACTGCACCTGCGGTGGACTGAGGGCCACAGAGGTGCCCCAGAAGACCTGTTAGCAAATGTTCTTTATGCATTTGGCCACTGCATTTGAGTCCACAGGGCAGGAATCGTGTGCCACTGGTCCACACCTCCTGTGCAGAGCTTGATCTTGCCACGTGTGCCTCTAGCAGACTTGGATCAGGTAGCAATTATAACGGAAGTGCAATGTCATTCCTCAAAGAATTTTAAGCGGCTGAAGTCTAACTCCATTCAACTGACATCATCAAACTGACATAATGAAGGATGGAGGCAGAAGGAAAATAGGTATAAAGTATACCTTCCCGTGCACTTGAATCATGGTTCAGCCATAGTGAATACTCGATTCCTAAGTGTAGACACTCTCAATTCAGTAAAGTTATCATTTTTTAAAAAATCCTTGGCACTTAGACACAGGTGAATTTCTAATCGCATGCCCATGGGAGAAATAAACTTGGGTATATCAGCTTGAATCTAACATCCCCATTTTACAGATGAGGAACTGAGGAGTTATATAAAGGAATAACTTACTTTTACCTAAGGCTGTTCTAGATTGTTCACACATATCAAGTCTTTTGATCTTTATTAATGATGCTTGTGAAATAATCATCGTTCCCATTTTGAGATAGAACCACGGAGGTGCAAGCAGGTTAAGTGATGGGGAGACGGTCAGGGTTTGAACCCCACGGTCTGGCTCCAGGGTCCATGTCCCTAAACACTCCATGATATTACACTACCCTCTACACACCTGCAAAGTGGAAATAACCATTCATGGTGGTGAGCTTTTCACACCACCTTTCCTCTTTTTCCCCCTTCCTGCCATTAACAGTACCCTGACTTGTATGTTTTACCCTTTTAAACAAGGAAGGAAGAAAATGGGAGATATTATAATACTGCTAACCTGGAAAGTCTCTTTATTGTTTAAAAATGTGTTTGAAATTTGGGCATCTTTTTGTTCTTTGAGATAACATTTTCTGTACTTCTTTGGAGGGGAATGATATTTCTTAAATCCATGTCCTGTACTCCGAACAAAAGAGTCAGAGCAGGTTCTTAGGATAAGGGAAATAATCAAGAAGTTATATTTGGGAAGCCTATCAAGGCTGTGAAGTTCTAACATACACATTTAGAGAGGAGGAAAGAAGAGACCTCTTCATGCGTCTGGGTGTTAACAGCTCAGTGAGTCATTATGAGCAATCAATGAGTTTATACATATAAAGGACTTCATAAGGCACCCGACTCACAGCAAGTACACAGTAAATGGTAAATATTGTAACTAGTATCATTTCACTCTACTTACTCTTTAGGTACGGCAATGGGAACACCCTCTAACCAAACTTGCAGTATGTGTGTTTTATATCTTGTTTCAAGGCTGTCTTAGCAACAGAAATACCAGACTTGAAAGCATGCAGTGATCCTTGAAAAAACAATGGTTTTTAGTTGGAGAGGAGTGGAAGATCATGTGCTCCATAACAGTGATAATAAGTTTGCCCCACTAACCACGCTTCCCTGATACAGGCAGGTGTTCAGTGAGTCTTTGGTGCATCATGTACAAATCCACAATTGAGTTTGGGTCAGAAGACGGACAAACTCATTGGCAATGAAAAACTCATTGGCAATGAAAGGAAGAGGGTGCCTGGCTGGCTCAGCCAGTGGAGCGTGGGATCCTTAGTTTGAGCCCCATGTTGGGTGTAGAAGTGACTTAAAAAAAAAAATACACCCAACTTTTGTAGCGACATGAACGGGACTGGAAGAGATTATGCTGAGTGAAATAAGTCAAGCAGAGAGAGTCAATTATTATATGGCTTCACTGATTTGTGGAGCATAACAACTAGCATGGAGGACAAGAGGAGTTAGAGAGGAGAAGGGAGTTGAGGGAAATTGGAAGGGGAGGTGAACCATGAGAGACTATGGACTCTGAAAAACAATTTGAGGGTTTTGAAGGGGCAGGGGGGTGGGAGGTTGGGGGAACCAGGTGGTGGGTATTGGAGAGGGCACGGATTGCATGGAGCACTGGGTGTGGTGCAAAAAAACAATGAACACTGTTATGCTGAAAATAAAATAAAAAAAAATACAGAACAGACAAGATGGGACCGGGTAGGGAGACAAACCATAAGAGACTCTTAATCTCAGGAAACAAACTGAGGGTTGCTGGGGGATGGGAGGGGAGGGATGGGGTGGCTGAGTGATGGACATGGGGGAGGATATGTGCTATGGTGAGTGCTATGAAATGCGTAAGCCTGATGATTCACAGACCTGTACTCCTGAAGCAAGTAATACATTATATGTTAATTAAAAAAATACAGAACAGGGACACCTGGGCAGCTTTATCGGTTGGGGGGGCTGACTCTTGATTTCAGCTCAGGTCACGATCTCAGGGCCCTGGGATCAAGCCCCACATCAGACTCCATAATCAGCTGGGAGTCTGCTTGAGGAATTCTCCCTCCCTCTCCCTCTGCCTGCTCTCTCTCTGCTCACATGCTCGCTCTCTCTCTGTCTCTCAAATAAATAAATAATTTAAAAAAATACAGAACAACAAAAGTAAGAAAATAAATGACCATCAAAGAAATAGAATTTGGTGAAAGGAATGCCAAAATGGAATTTCTAGTGTTCATGAATCCAATGTAAATATGTACCTGAACTGATAGTTTATGATACCAATTATATGTAATTAAATACAAATTACGTGATAAAAGTATGCAGGATTAGAAATGCAGGGAATTTGCTTTCTGAGGTCTGGAAGAATCTGGAGGTTGAATAATTTTTTGTTTATTTGCTTGTTTGTTTTTGTTTTTGTTTTTAAGGTTTAGGGTCTGGATAGGTGGAAGGGAGAAGAGGGGCCTTCCGAGCAAGGGGAATGACATGGGTAATGACATCCAGGTAGGAATAAATATGGGCAGAAATATTGATGAATAGGGTCCAGGAAGAAATGACAACTGTCTTAATGGGTGTGGCACAGAGCACCTTGGCTGAGTTGTCTGTCCCAGCGGGTAAAGTTTGCAGACACCCTTTTTTGAGATCTTCTTTGAGTCCGGGATGGAGAAGAGGTTTCCTTATCTATGTATTGATGTTTGGGGTCCCCTAAACAGGTGCCTCCTTACATCCTCCGGTTTGGATGAACCCTTTTGAGAAGTAGCATGCACCTGTTCCAGGGGTAAGGCTAACTGTTTATAAATGTCTGAGAATTCTGGAATTTTGGAAGGGGTCTGTGTGTGTCTGTGTACCTAGTTTACAGGCACAGATGAAGGAGGCTAGTGAGAGACAATCACCATGAGGGAAGAAGGACTCTGATGTGTGGGCCCCACTCGGGGACAGAGCAATCACGAGGTGGTGACTCCAACAGCCGTGTCCCACTGTGATCCAGTTACCCTCTTCTTGGGGTCTCCCTGGGTGGTAGCTCTCCTTGGGACATTGCTTCCCAGAAGTGAAAAAAAAAAAACCTGAAATTCATCCCTCAAGAAGATAGAATTAGAAAATCAAGAGTAAAGTCAAGAAGTGATTCCAAGGTGGCAGGAAGAAAAAATAAGGATAATTGAGAATACGAGAAAGAAGACGAAAGAAACAGAAGAAAGAATGGAAAGACTGATCATATCTATCTTTAGTGTTCTCGAGGTCTTCTCTAGAATGGATGCATCCAGAACAGAATCAGCCTAAACCACCTGAGACCTTTCTGGAGTTTAACGATGCGAAACAAACAAAAACAAATCTTCAGAGTAGAAGAACCAACATAATCATCAAATGTCCCTGTGCCTCCCCTTCTCATCATAGAGCCTCCTATAGGAAAAAGAACAGAGCACCAAGTAGGGCAGGGAAGGACCCTACAGCAGAAACGGGCATCCCAAGGTATCCAAGGTCAAAGGCGGTCCCCAAAACACCTGACCTGCCAAGGTAGACAGACAGCATGAAAGAAGGGGCAGAGGGTAAGCATCTCAGGTTGGAGCTTAGAACCCTGCTCACTCCAGAGGCTGTCCACAAATGCACTCGAAGGGCATGGACAATGTGACCCAGAACTTTCTGTCGATCAGACTCCCCTGGGGCGCTCGTTAGACGAGCTAGAACCCCTGCCTGCCCACGTCCACTAAGAATGTCCAGTGGAAGGTCTTTGATTCACAAGCCCTCTGGGTTACTTTTATCCACAAGGAAGTTAGGACAACACTGATTTAAGGGATTTCTCAAAAGGTGAAAGAGTGGAAGGTGGAGGTCTGATCACTTAGCATGCAGAGAGGCTCCTGACACAGCGGATCTATCTGTTCAAGTGAGTGACGTAAGGGGTGGCGTGCAGAGGACATTGGGTGAGAGCTGTAAACAATTCTGAGTTGGCAATGCTCTGCAGATGTCAGCCCGTGTCTGTGGCATGCATTAAACAGGCCACAAATCCTGGGCAAGAGGGACAGTCTGCCACCAGCAAAGGTATCATAAGTCTTTCTCCCTGAGAATTTTTCTGATGACAGTATCAGAAACAAATCTAGATATTCCACTGAATCAATGTTGTCATTACCAGATTTACAATGTAATCAATAGTATAGGCACTTCAGTCCAATGGAGCGCATAGGAGTAACAGTATGAAATGCTTGACAGCTTAAGGAGTTATTTATCTGTTCCTCTCTCTATAAATCTATACATGTTTTTCTATCCATAGAGAAGAGGAAAGACAAAGAGAAATATAGATATATTCCTTTGAACCACTCCCCCCTTGCACTTAAACTTGCCTCCATTCTCAAATGGCACTTGAAATAGAAAGAGTTGAAGTGAGCCAGTATTTTGTCAAGCAAATCTTTGGGGGAGGCAATGACGTCTCCGTGTCCCACAAGATAAAGCTCTGGGACAAGGCAGGGAGGCAAAGACTCATGGGAGGCCATTGCAGAGAACTTTTGAAGTCTTTCTGTCTCTGCATCCTATAAACATTACCCTTATTGCAAGATGGAGGTACCCACTCCTTGAATATGAATTTGTATTTCCCGTCTTCTGTGGATCTGGCCCCGAGTTCACAAACTGTGGCACTTTGCCCACCAGGAGAGACCATCATTTAAAGGAAACTTTTATGCCTTTCTGGAATTCACCCCGGTCCCCTGCTTTCCCTCTCCCCCTCCACCTTCACCCCTCTCTCAGCCCAACTCGGCCCTTGCCTTTAAAAAAAAAAAAAAAAGTGGCATTAGTTCTTTACAAGTGAGCAGGAACAGAACGAAATGTTTCACATTTGCTCTCCGGGTTCATGGATTAGCATGAGAATGAGTAGCCAGTGTTTCAATGATGCACAGTCCAGTGGATGAGAATGGAGATTGAGCCCAGTATCAGAGGGCTCTCTGGCTCCTGCCAGATGTCCTAAGCCCAGGACACAAAAGCGGTGAACCCAGGGCTTTAACAAATAACCTTTCTCTGGGGCTAATCCCTCAAGAGAAGGTTTTGTTGTGGGTTTGGAGAGGGTCAGGTTGGTATTTCTCCAGTGAGCCCTGCCCAGCCCCTTCGGCCTTCACCCCCAAGCCTTTCTAAAGAGACCTCTTCTTTCTTTCCCCCCAAATGCAGGGCTCTGAGGGCAAAAGCTTCATGCCATAGCCTCCCAAATCCACAAGGGCGGCAGGGGGCTCATTAATCAATGGTGGCCGTGTTGCGGGTCTAGCTCTCACTCTTCTGTCTGCGAACAATAAAGACTTTAGCAAGAATAAAATGGCTCAGTGGGCATGTACAAGGTCAGGCTTAGTGGCAAGATGGTTCCGGCGTTATCCCAGTTGGAGGAGTCCTGCACTTTCTGCAGGAAAGTTCTGGGAACTGGGGAGTGAGGGTTCACAGAGCCTGGCGCCAGGACCAGCAGCATCAGCCTTGGAGGACGCCTTGTCAGGAATGTCGGTTCTCTGTTCTACCCTGACCTCCTGAATCCAGACTCTGGAGTGGGTTCAGTCATCGGTGTCTTTGATACACTTCCCGGGGCATTCTGATCCGGAGATGCTCTCCTCATCCCGAAGGAAATCTAGGCAAAGGGCTTTGAGTTTTCACACAAATTCTGCATCCAGATCCTTGTATGTTATCATCTCAGTAAGATAGGGCGACCAACTGTCTTGATGTCACTGGAGTTTCTCAGGGAGCAGGCCCCGTAATTCTAAAACTGAGAAACTTTCCCAGAGGCAAACTGGGACAAACGGGTCACCCTAACTGAGGAGTGGGGCCAATTTGGATATTCTGGACTGATCTGCTTTTCTTCTTATCTGGCTGGCCTTGTTCTTGTTGTCCCAACACCTACTGGGTTGAGGAAAGAGAGAGAGAGAGAGTGCCAAAGGAGAGAGTTTTAATCGTGCAAATACAACAGAGAGCTACAAAACAAACAAACAAACAAACAAACAAAAAACCCATTAAAAGAAAAAAAAAGGAAAGAAAAAAGGAGAGAGATAAAAAAATAAAAAGAAAACAGCAACTTTGAAGAGTCCCAAAGATTTTGCATTTCAAAAAAAAGTCTCCTTTGACAAATAAGTGTTTTCTGCCTTTAAAGAAAATACCCAGAAGCTTCTTTCCAGCCTCAGGATGAGACCGTACATTCCTTGTCACCTTTCTCTAACCTCAGCAGAGAATCACTAAAGCAGTTAAGTCTACATGTCTGCACTCTACATATTTCAGTTAGGGCACCGTGCTGCTTTGTCCAGATTTATCTCCTGTGCTGCTCCATAGGACGTTATATATATGGATCTTAGGGTCAAAGAAGAGATTGGAGACAGAGATATAGTTTGGGGGAGTTCCTGAAACTGAGATAGTATCTGAAAAGAGAAGACTTGCCTTTGAAAGTCAGGGATCTGTTAGCTAATGGCTTGTGGGATACAGGTGGAGGGGAGGTTAGTCTCACTCTGGACTGGAGGGGGTGGTTATGAGAAAGGTATGTGAAGGTCACAGCATCGCTGAGCTACTTGACCCAGGAGTCCTCTATCCCAGGAAGTGATGTGATCAGGCATCTGTAATGGGTTAGAGAGGTAGTATTTGTTTCCCAAGAAGGAAAAGTCTGGTAATGACTTTGAGAAATATGCTAATGTGCATAGATGGCAATGCATCATTAAACTCCTGGTCAAATTTGGAAAAGTTTTGTTAAAAAATTATAAGGGAAAGAGGGAAAAATCAGGGTGCAGCAAAAGGAGACCAAGTTTTGGGGCTAGGCAAAGTCAGGTTCGAATCTTGCCCTTTTACTTATTATATGATCTTGGGCAAGTTACTTGAGCTTCCTTTTACTAGAAATCAGACTAATAACATCTATTCCAAAAGGATCTTTGAGGATTGCATAAGGTAGCATGTTTAGCAAGCGTCACAGAGTACTTGGTACACAGCTAGCGCTTCATAAATGCTCAGAAGCAATGTGAAGATAGTAGTAAGCGTCTGGATTCTTGCTTCCACAGAGACCCAGTTTCTACTTCCAGCCTTCTGAGTACATGACTTTCTTCATTTAAGCTCCATTTGTGAAATTAATTTACATGTATTTATCTCTTTGAGAATGGTTTAAGAATTACATAGGATTACATACATGAAGTGCTCAGCACTTTGCTGGCCATCATTCCCCCTTCCCCAGACTGTCCTAACCACACTATTGTCTGAATTCCCACATCACTGGTCTTGAACTTCCCCACCAACCGCCATGAGCGATCACTGTATACTTGCCAGCCTCTCCATTTCCCTCTCAATTCTCTCTGTGCAGGGCATTTGGGTGGCTCAGTCATTAAGCACCTGCCTTTGGCTCAGGTCATGATCCCAGGGTCCTGAGATCAAGCCCCGCATCGGGGTCCCTGTTCAGCGGGAAGCCTGCTTCTCCCTCCTTCACTCCCCTGCTTGTGTTCCCTCTCTCGCTGTGTCTCTCTCTGCCAAATAAATAATAAAATCTTAAAAAAAGATAAATTCCCATGGTGCATCTGTGGATCCCCAGCCCGGCATCTGGCAATGAACTCTGAGTTGAACTGAGCCTTAAGAGAATGGACATCTGGTCATAACCAGGACCCATTTGACCTGAGCCCTGGATCTGGGAAAGGCAGGTCAGTGAGCGCCCAGAGGCTCACTGATTGCTCTTATGAGTCACAGGCACAACAGGTGGCAAGGGGGCAGGACTCTGGACTGGGCGATCAGGGAGAGCTCCTCCTACAGGTAGCGCCCTTCCTATGGGTTAGTGCCCTCCCTCCAGGTGGGGGCTCTCCCTACAGGTGAGCGCTCTTCCTCCAGGTGGTGCTCCTTCTACCAGTGAATGCTGTGGGAAGAATCCTGAAGCTGGAGGCAGCCACAGGGTGGGTCCCTAGGCGTCACCACTTAAGTTGCCTAAGAGGAGGCAACGAAGGAAGGACAGCTGCCCTCACCACCATCCGGAGAGCATTCCCTGTGCCCGAGCCTGTCATCCCCGATGACCTTGTCTGCAGCTTTGGGAGGCAGGCACGTGTAGAACACCAGCATGTGGGAGCAGGGCAAGATACGACTTAGAAAGGCTACATGAGCCGCTTGGTAACACAGCTGGGACTCCCAGACTCTGATTCCTATTGTGCCCTATTGCACTGCCTTATCCAAGAAACCCCACTTCACCTTCAGTTCCTCCTTTGCAAAATGAAGGAGTTGGGTGCCAGGAGCTCCAGAAGGTGGAGGCAGACCATCTGTGGTCCTGTGGCTGTACATTTCCCCAGTTCTGAGTGGTGGATAGAGGTGTAGTTAAGAGCAGGGGCTGGGAGCCGAGCGGGTCTGTCAGCCTTAGAATCCTGGCTCTTAGTCAAGCGACTTTGGGGAGGTTACTTGGTGTTTGCATGTCCCAGTTTTCTCATTAGTGAAACATAGATAGTGATCAAAATAGCAGCAGACCTCCCAGAGTTTCTGCGGCGTCTGGCATCTGGGAAGGATTCATACAGGCAATGCTATGTACCTTGCCAGGCACTCAGGGTACCAAGCGTCAGCCTTCGTCCCTGCCGGGTGAAGACAGTCCATCTCCTCCTGAGCTCAGTCCGGGGTTGCAAAGCAAGGGTCTCCGGGTTTAAGCCCCCAACTCAGGGCTCTGTGACCTGGATTTGCTTGATTCCCCCCTTCTGGTTCTGGAAGGGGGGAATCAAGCAAATCCCTTCTGGTTCGGCTTAGTCATTGTGGTGTGAATTGAGACACCACAAAGCAGTGATAATTAACATTGAGCTTTGAGAATCGGCCAGGTACTGTTTACGACCTTTCCATCATAATGCTCACAATGTCCCTAGTGTGAGGGTGAGAAGCCAGAGGCACCGAGATGCTGACTAAGTTTCCCGAGGTGCCTGGTGTGAGATGGGAAAGGTGGGGCAAGCAGAGGTTTCCTGAGCCAAGGGGTTTAGAAGGCGCTGATGGAAAGGGAGTCCAGGTGACCTGGGGCTGGTTTCTTATCATCAGACTCTGCTGCTCCCAGAGAGCTGTTTGCGGCCCCCTCTCTCCTGGGAGACAGCTAATCTCTCAGCAGTATTTCCTTAACAACCATTTCCCCTTGGGTTTATAAATCATAAATGGAGGGATGCTTTTGGAGTCCCGGCTGTGGTATCTGCGGGCCAGCTGCCGGCTATGGCTCCCATTTGAGATGATTCTGGGAGGCACAAAGCATCTTTGGCTCCTGTATTCCATCTTCAGTGCGGAGTATGTATGGAGCTGCAGCATCACCAAGGGGAACAAAAAAAAACAGGCTCCTGCCTTGTGTGTTTTTGTCCCCAGTGTTGCAAGCAGATGGCAGCATGGGTCCTGCTGTGGCTGGGACAAATTGAGCAAGTACCAAGCATCGGCTAACCAGAGGCTTCCCTCCTGCTGTAAATCAGGGCATAAAGCAGCCTGAGGCCCCAGCGGACTGAACAAGGTCCAGCCCCATCGCTGATCTAATTGCCCGCACGCACAGGGCCAAGAGGAAGTAAAACAAAAGGCAGGCTTTTTGCAGAATGGACCCGGGAAGAGCAGCCCCGGCCTACTTCCACCGGCCGCTGGGCTCTGAATCTTGAATCAGGATTCAAGTGCTATTTAGCATTGGGTGAATTGGGACTCGAAGCAGAATTAATTGCCTCCAAATTGTATCTTTCCTCCCAGCCATCCATTAGTTTGCTGTCACAGAAGGATAATGACACTTCATGAAATACAGCCGGAAAATTGAGCCTTGTTCATTGCATCCGTGGAATGAGCTCCAAAAAGTAAAAACTTTCAAACAATGTATTTCCCCTTCCAACCCCCCTCCACCCCTGCCCCAGGGTGAGAATGAATGTAGAAGCATTAGGTCACTCTTGTTTTCTCACAAAAGAAAAAAAGTATTTGTTTGTTTTCTAATAATAATAAAATTTCAGAACCTTCCAGATAAAGGACTGTCAAGTAATGTGTTCTAAGTTGTAGTAAGAGTCAACTCTCAGGGTGCCTGGGTGGCTCAGTGGCTTAAAGCCTCTGCCTTTGGCTCAGGTTGTGATCTCAGAGTCCTGGGATAGAGCCCCCCATCGGGCTCTCTGCTCGGCAGGGAGCCTGCTTCCTCCTCTCTCTCTCTGCCTGCCTCTCTGCCTACTTGTGATCTCTGTCTGTCAAATAAATAAATAAAAATCTTAAAAAAAAAAAAAAAGAGTCGGCGCTCTACTTTGGTTGTGGTCCTTTTATGCAAGCAAGGTGTATGACCTTCTTGGTGAAGGTCACTGCCCAGAGAGCAGGAAGTGGGGGGCCCTGGGGTGAGATGGTTCCAAGACACTGTTTCCCTTGAAGAGGCTTTTCAATCATGCTGCCAAATAGGTGGTAAAATTCAAAGCTAAAGCCTGGATTCAAATAGAGGCTGAGCATTATACTCGCGAAGCTGCTGGCTCCTTTAGAGCAAAGGTTACGCCAACGTCGTTTTAAACCCCTCCAGAAAGCATTAGTGCTCAGAGTGAGTACCAGGAAGTTGTCAAGGAGGTATTGAACACCTGCATTCCAGCAGCAACTGACCAGAGGCTAAAATGTTCCAGGGTCAGTGTTGCTCAAATGCAGATGAAGATCTGAATGGATCTCACCAGGGGGGTGTGTTTGTGTGTAGCAGAAAATAATATCACCTAATTCATGTCATTGTTTAAGGAAGGACCCCCGGATGAATTGCCCACAGAAGACAGGCAGTGATAGAAATGCATGAAGCGGGGCACCTGGTTGGCTCAGTGGGTCAAGCCTCTGTCTTCGGCTCAGGTCATGATCCCAGGGTCCTGGGATGGAGACCCCTGCATCGGGGTCTCTGCTCAGGGGGAAGCCTGCTTCCCCCCCACCCCCTGCCTGCCTCTCTGCCTACTTGTGATCACTGTCTGTCAAATAAATAAATAAAATCTTTAAAAAATAAAAAGAAAAGAAAAGAAATGCATGAAGCTGGGGAGGAGAGAAGAAAGGGATACGACCCTAACACATTGTTGCCAAACTGAAAAACAAACCCAAGATTGTTATTTATCTTGATTGCTCCAGAGAACCTGGAGGTTGTTCCCTGCCCCCACTGTGAAACTTAAAGAAAACATACATAGGACCCCCTCTGTGGACCTCATCCAGCCCAGGGGATTTGAAACCTCTGCTTTAAATAAATGCTTTTGCCTGAAGGAAACATAAAGCAAATGTGTCCATAATCAGAGATCTTCATGGATCTGTTACCTGGCCTGAAGGAAGGGGCAGCAGACGAATCAAGTGGGAGCTAACACAGATCTCACGGAAGGAACTGGGGGCCCTTTGCAAAACTGGTGTTGAACATGAGGGCCTTGAAGCCAAGGTCATGTTGACCCAAGTTCATCTTTTTTTATTTCTCTCAGCTCTTCATCCCCTAGGCACCCTCCCCCCAACCCACTCCAAAGTTTACCATGTTTCAGTTTCTCAAGGTTCTTGGTAATTCAACAGAGAGAAATCATAAGAAACCTGCATCTTCTTTTGCTTACATGCTAAGTCAACACTGAAGAAATGGAAGGGGAAATTCACGTGGATTCTTCAAAAATAGCCCCTGGGGTTTTCCAGGAGGCTTTGAGATACTGGAAGGGTCTGTGAACTGGAAGGCATGAGTCCTGGGACCAAATCAGGACCGTGCCGTGAATTAGGTGTCTTGCTTCCCTTTCGTCCACGGGGATGTGAGGTTTGGCCGGGCACCTGCAGGCTAGGGCAGTTCTGATCATCTGTGATATTTACTCTTCTTGTCTTTTCTTCCTTTGGTTGGAGGGCAGAGGCTGCACTGGATCTGTAAATGAGATTTGTGTCCTTTACCTGCGACAGTCTCTCCGGCTTTTGTGTTTGAAAAACATAAAATAGTGGTCTTTGACCCACATGTTAGAATCACGGAGGCACACTTCAAAAATTTATTGTTGGTAGGATCCCTTCCAAACCAATGAAATTGGAGCCTATAGGAACAGTAGAGGTGAAGCACTAGTTTCTGATGGGGTAAAACTGCTGTTAGGATATTACGTGTGTGTGTGTCTTTTATGTATATTATATGTAATATATGTAAATATGAACATAAAATAAATATATGTAATATAAAAAAATATATATAAAACACGCACATGCAAACACTCCTCAGGTGATTCTTTTTTTTTTTTTTTTAAGATTTTTATTTATTTGAGAGAGTGAGAGCAGCATGAGCAGGGGGAGGGGCAGAGGGAGAGAGAGAAGCAGGCTCCCCACCAAGCAGAGAGCCCAACATGGGGCTCCATCCCAGGATCCCCAGATCATGACCTGAGCTGAAGGCAAGCGCTTCACTGACTGAGCCACCCAGGGGCCCCTTCTCAGGTAATTCTACATAACAACCAAATTTGAAAACCAGTGCCTCGGGAATGTAGAGTATTTATGAGTCAGTATTTGGGTACAATAGACAATTGTATCAGAGCAGAAAATGTGGGACTTCCCTACTGGCCCTGCCTTAGCCTAAGAGACTCCCTTGGGCAGCAGGAGGAGAGAAACTGTGGGGCAGCTCAACCGAGACCCCAGTAGGAAGTAGTGTATGGCTGCACCCCGAGTGTAAACCAGGCTCCATCCAGCGTGGCCCCTAATGACCTACACTTGCTGACATTCATACTCTAGTGCGGAACAGAGACCCAACAGGTGGCGATGAGCGTGTGTGATTTTCAAGACTAGTCAGAAGGGGGATTACAGCTTCTACCTTGGCTCTCTTAAACTGTCTCTGGGGAAAACTAATTCCCGGACCTTGAAGAAGCTCAAGAAGTACTTTGGAGGGGCTCACACGGGTAGGAGAGGGGCTCATTCACCCACAGCACCCCAGCCACCCTGTCCTCTGCCTTACGGTTCTCTCTGCCTTCTGGTGGGCCCCGATGTGCCCTTTTGCACAACTAGGAGTGTATGCGACAAGTGCTCTTGACTGAACCAGGACTCCAAATTACATCCATCACAGTGCAAGATGTAGTAAGGAAGGGTCAGAAAGAAGAAGGGTTGGGGTGCCTGTGTGGCTCAGTCAGTTAAGCATCTGCCTTCAGCTCAGGTCATGATCTTGGAGTCCTGGGTTGGACCCCCCTGGCCAGGTCCCAGCTCAGTCAGTTAAACCTGCTTCTTTTTCTGCCTCTGCCTCTCTCCCTGCTTGTGCTCACTTTCTTTCCCTCTCTCTCAAATAACTAATTAAAGTCTTGAAAGAAAGAAAGAAAGAAAGAAAGAAAGAGAGAGAGAGAGAGAGAAAGAAAGAAAGGAAGGAAGAAAGAGAGAGGAAGGAGAATGGTACAAATCAGCCTAATACCTCCTATCATTTTTTACTACCCATTTGGCGTGATTAATGTTCTGAAGAGCTGTAAGATGACACTCCAGAGATCTGGTCCAGATAAGTGATGCAGAAGCCACTAAATGAAAGAATTTCCTCTCCCTCTCCAAGTACCCATAATTCTAAGATCGACCTATGGAACCTGATCATTTAGTTCTACAAATTCCTTATTTTTTAAAATGTTTTATATTTTCTGCATGTGAAAAGACTATTTCCTTATGCCCTGTTCAGAAAAAAAAAAGGGTGTAAATGGGAATATATGTATGTTAATAATACTGCTTGGTATACTTGGACTTAAGAGTTTTTATGAAGAAGGCAGTGTTCTGACCCATCATATCAATTATGGACCATTCTTTTTATTGTTTTTAAGATTTTATTTATTTATTTGACAGAGATCACAAGTAGGCAGAGCGGCAGGCAGAGAGAGAGGAGGAAGCAGGCTCCCCGCTGAGCAGAGAGCCCGATACGGGGCTCGATCCCAGGACCCTGAGATCATGACCTGAGCCGGAGGCAGAGGCTTTAACCCACTCAGCCACCCAGGCACCCCCGGACTATTCTTAATCTGGAAACTCTTATTTATTGAAATGCCATGTGTCTTAGTTCAGGCTGCTGTAACAAAATACCACAGACTGAACGCTTAAGCAACACAAATTCATTTCTCGACAGTTCTGGAGCCTAGAATTTCAAGATCAAGGTGTTGGTGTGATTTCATTTCTGCTCCGAGCTCGCTTCTCAGCCTGAAAAACGCTGTGCTCATGCCGTGTCCTCATACAGCCTTCCCTCAGTGTGTGAGAATATGGGCCGGGTGTGGTAGAGTTCTGGTCTCCTTCTTTCTTCTTATAAGGACACTAACCATATCAGATTAGGACTCTACCCTTATGAACTTATTTAACCTGAATGAGTTCCCCAAAAGGCCTTTTCTCTAAAGATAGTCACACCCGGGGTTAGAGCTTTGGCATATGAATTTGAGCAGGAGAAAACAGTTCAATCCATAGCACCTTCTCGTAACAAATGACCTGTGTATGAGAAGCTTTTAAAGTACCCATATGCAGGCATTCTATGAAAACTTCCCCATGATCTATGTTTGGGTGATTTTGTTGTCAAAAATATGAAAAATGAGATTTTTTTCCCTTAACCTATATTGTATGAATGAAGTAATTCCCACACTGCTTCCATCAAATTAATAATGTCATTTTTATTTTATTTTATTTTTTAATATTTTATTTATTTGACAGTTAGAAATCATAACTAGGCAGAGAGGCAGGCAGAGAGAGAGGAGGAAGCAGGCTCCCTGCGGAGCAGAGAGCCCGATGCGGGGCTCGATCCCAGGACCCTGGGATCATGACCTGAGCCAAAGGCAGAGGCCCCAACCCACTGAGCCACCCAGGTGCCCCAATAATGTCATTTTTAAAGCAAATTGAACCAGATGTAAAAATGACACCGAGAAACATAAAAAGGAATGCATCTGGAGTTATATATTTATTTAAGATTTTATTTAATTATTTGACAGAGAGAGATCACAATTAGGCAGAGAGACAGGCAGAGAGAGAGGAGGGAGCAGGCTCCCCACTGAGCAGAGAGCCCCATGCGGGACTTGATCCCAGGAGCTTGAGATCATGACCCAAGAGGAAGGCAGAGGTTTAACCCACTGAGCCACCTAGGAGCCCGCATCTGGAGTTATTTAAAATGCATTTTCATGTGTAGCTATTATATATTAAGGAACTGGTTATTGAGAGTATTGTTCTAAAGTGATGGTAAATAAACTTAAGAATTTTCAAGTTAGGGGGTGCCTGGGTGGCTCAGTTGGTTAAGGGGCTGAATTTTTTTTTAATTTTTATTAACATATAATGTATTATTTGTTTCAGGGATACAAGTCTGTGAATCATCAGTCTTACACAATTTACAGCACTCACCATAGCACATTCTGTCCCCAATGTCCATCACCCAGCCACTCTACCCCTCCCCCATGCCCAGCAGCCCTCAGTTTGTTTCCTGAGATTAAGTGTCTCTTATAGTTTGTCTCCCTCCCCAGTTCCATCTTGTTTTATTTTTCCCTCCCTTCCCACCATGAGTCCCCAACCTGCCTCTCAAATTCCTCATATCAGAGATCATATGATAATTGTCTTTCTCTGATTGACTTATCTCGCTTAGTATAATACCCTTCAGTTCCATCCACATCGTTGCAAATGGCAAGATTTCGCTTTTTGATGGCTGCATAGTATTCCATTGTAGATATACACCACATCTTCTTTCTCCATTCATCTGTCGATGGACATCTAGGTACTTTCCATAGTCTGGCTATTGTGGACATTGCTGCTATAAACATTCCGGTGCAGGTGTCCCTTTGGATCACTACATTTGTATCTTTAGGGTAAATACCCAGTAGTGCAATTGCTGGGTGGTAGGGTAGCTCTATTTTCAATTTTTTGAGGAACCTCCATGCTGTTTTCCAGAGTGGCTGAACCATAAGCATCCGACTCTTGATTTCAGCTCAGGTCATGATCTCACGGTGGCAAGATGGAGCTCTACATCAGACTCTACACTGGGCATAGAGCCTGCTTAAGATTTTCTCTCTCTCCTTCTCCCTCTGACCCTCTCCACCTTGCTTATGCTTTCTCTCTCTCTAAAGAAAAAAAAATGAATTTTCAAGTTTTACTTTATTTAAAACACAACACAAGATAGAAATTTGTGGAACCTACACTTCTGATGGTCCTTGCTGAGATATACTAAAACTTTGAATCTTTTTAAGCAAAGGAATTTTTAAGAAGCCAGCCTCAGGAAAGAGAAGACCATGTTTCTTTCAGTAAAACTGAGTGGAAAGCAGTGAAATCAGGTGATAATAGGGACTGCATTGCAAGATTTATTCTCATAGACATTTAAGATACCCTGTACGATGATGGTCATCCCATCTCTTTAGTTCATTAAGATATTACCATTTAACCAGAAAGAAGCAAAGAGATATAATGTTTGGGAACCAGGTACAGAATTTAATCCATTAATAATTTTTAAAAAGATTTTATTTATTTATTTATTTGATAGAGAGAGCGATCACAAGTAGGCTCAGAGACAGGCAGAGAGAGAGAGAGGAGGAAGCAGACTCCCTGCTGAGAGAGACCCCGATTCGGGGCTCGATCCCAGGACCCTGAGATCATGACCTGAGCCTAAGGCAGAGGCTTAACCCACTGAGCCACCCAGGTGCCCCCATTAATAATTTTTTAAATAAAATATACATGACATAAAATTTACCATTTGAATAATGTTTAAGTACACAATTCCATGGGGGCAAAGTACATAGTACATAATATAGTTGTTCAACCATCAACATCATCTGTTTCTAGAACTTTCTCATCATCCCAAAAGAAACAGCACAGATGGTAACATGAAACACCAACCTCCCCCTTTCTCCCCCTCCCCAGGCCTTGGTCACCTTTATTCTGCTCTCTGTCTATGAAATGGATTATTCTAGGTACCTCCCATAAATGAATTCATGAAGTATTTCTCTTTCCCATGACTGGGTTATTTTCCTTAGCTTAATGTTTTCAAGGTAGCATATATCAGAATGTTCTTTTTAAGGCTGAATAATATTTCGTGGTGTGTATACATTGCATTTGGTTTATCCATTCTTCTGTCAAAGGACACTTGGGTTGTTTCCATCTTTTGATTGAGTAATGGTGTTATGAACATTAAGGTATAGATATTTAATTAACACTTAAATTCTTGTTATCACCTACATTAAGTGGGGAGCCATAGAATTACATTTGGGATTAGGCTTTCTTGGTGATATTAGGACATACAGGTTTACAGGTTACTTTGGTATTAGCAAATATTACTGAGATTCAGAATATTTAATAATTCCAAGATGTCAGACTTTTAGGTAGACATTAAATCAAAAGAAAGAAATGCTGTTCAGTTTTGAATATATATGATACAAATGATGATATATCTTTTAGGAATGAAACAGCTCTAGAGTGTCACCTGGGTAGCTCAGTTGGTGAAGCGTCTAACTCTTGATTTTGACTCAGGTCATGATCTCAGGGTCCTGGGATTGAGCCCTCTGTTCCCTCCCCACTTACACTCTCTCTTTCTCTAAAATAAAATAAATAAATCTTTAAAAAATATTTTAGTTATTTATTTGACAGAGAGAGACACAGCAAGAGAGGGGACACAAGCAGAGGGAGTGGGAGAGGGAGAAGCAGGCTTCCTGCTGAGCAGGGAGCCCAATATGGGACTCAACCCCAGGACTGTGGGATCATGATCTGACCTGAAGGCAGAGGCTTAATGACTAAGACACACAGGTGCCCCTAAAATAAATAAACCTAAGAAGAAGCTTGGGAAGCTTACCCTATGTAATGAAGTTTACAGGTTTAACAATTAAAGAATATATATATATATATATATATATATATATATATATTACATGTATTACTATGTTATATATGTATATAATTTTAAGCAGAAATAGATTTATATCCATATTCGTCTTTTTATCTATATATCTATCTCTCTGCATAACTGTATATACTTATGGTTAAACGTACAAACTTCTTTGTACAGGGGAAGCTTTCTATTTTTCTACTCCCTATTAACATTGTGTTTCCCATCCCACAACATTTCCCCCTTAATACTAGACTGGAGGACACAGGGACTGAGGGTACATCAGTGAAAAAGGCAAACAACTCCCTGTCCTCAGGATTCTAGTGGAGGGTAGACAAGAAAGAAAGAAAGAAAGAAAGAAAGAAAGAAAGAAAGAAAGAAAGGGAGAGAGAGAGAGAGAGAGAGAGAGAGAGAGAGAAAATGGAAAAGCAAAGAAAAGAAGGGGAAATAAAAGAAAAGAAAAAAGAAGGAAGGAGGGAAGGAAAGAAGGAAGAAGAAAAAGAAGAAAGCAAAGTGAAATATATAGCGAGTTAAACATTGATAAAGGCAAAAGGAAAAAAAAAGTGGGAAAGGATCTTAGCAATGTCACATGGGGTTCATTTCAGAAGGATTGGTGAAGAAGGTAATTTTTGAATAAGGCCTTCAAGAGGGGACATGCTGATATCTGGGAAAGAACCTTCCAGGTAGAAGGAACAGTAAATGCAAAGGCCCTGAGGCAAAAGCATACCTAGTTTGTTCCAGAGCCTCCAACATGTCCGTGGCTGGAGAAGAGTGAACAAGCTGCAGAGTTGTGGGACATGTGGTGAGACTGGGAGGAGGCAGGTCATGTAAGGTCTTCTTGCTTCTTTTCAGTTCCCTTAAACATAATGTTAATTCCTGCAATCCTAAGTATGTATTCCCTCAAAGGCACATTTCTTTACCTAAATGTGTTTGCATTTTATTGGTTTCCTTTTCATTATAAACAAGTGTTCTGTGTTTTTCTTAGATTCTGTCCTTATCTATTTGGCATCTGATAACCACAGACCCAAACAACCAAAATTCTTTACACATACATTTCCATCCAGCTTTCATTGGATGCAAATCATGTTACAAATTCTCTAACCTCGAACCCCCACACTTGTGTTTTACTTCCTGCCCAATAGGGGGCGTCCCCCCTTACAATTTCTCAACACCATAATCTTCAAAGCTCTGGCTTGGGCTCTTCCCTTACTCCGCCTTCCTGCCTTCTGGCCAAAACTGGTGCCTCCCCATATGGCCTCTCATTTGGCATATCACATCTCCTCCTTTCAAGGAATATAAGTAATAAATTCTTTTTTCAATGGCATTCGCCCTCCATGTTGTCACTCAGCCACCTCCACAATTTAAATTCCCATGGGTACAGCTGAGACAAGTTCATGACAAGATAGTACCTGTTGGTGATGGGTAGAGTTGACATGCTTTTACTCTCGAAGCGGTTTTGGTTGTATTTATGAAAGTTCATAAGTCAAAGCCCTTTAGTCAAAGATATTATGTACCATTTTATTATTAGTTGGGAGCCAGGAACCTCCTATGAAACCCTCAAAGAGATGGTTTAGAGCTTGTGGTTCAGATTCAATGCCTCAAAGACATCTCTTAGCCCCTTAAGTTTTATATTTACAGATATTAACATCCTACCACCCTCTAGCAATCCATATGGTACAGCAATTCAAAGCAAGAACAAGTAAAATTAGAAATGGATGCAAAGCAGAGAGGAAAGATGAGCAAAACGGTGGGTTAGGAATTTCCAGGATACAGAAAGCTTCTGAAGAAAGGATTGCACATATGGACCATTTTAAAACTTTGGGACCTAGATAATAGTAGATTTGACCCAATAAATGTCCCACATTTATTCCTATTAGCACTTCCTCTTTTCTAGAGGATGAACACAGCAGCTTCAATGTTATACAGTAACTAGATAGCTAGTAAGCCTGAGTCTGAATAATTCTACTTCCAGAAGTATGAATTAAGGTAATACTCAGAGATATGGACAAACTTCATGTGCAGTAAATTGGTTGCATTGTAACTCATGACAATTTAAAACAATGGACAAATTATGGAAATATCTACATTGAAATATTTGAAGAATAGAAGGATATGAGAAAATGCTCAAAATACAACGGTAACTAATAAAAGCAAGAAATAAAACATATATCTGTAATATGAACCCAATTTTAATTTAAAATGTATGACATTTATATATAGAGAGAGCAAGGGAGGCATGCAGGAAGGGCAGAAGAAAGTAAAGCAAGGTATTAATAGTAATCATTACTAGGTAGAAGGTTTACGAACAGAGTTCAGAGCAATTGCAACCATTAGAAAGCAGGATGGAAATCCCAGAAATTAAAGGTTCCATAGGGAGAATGTCCCATATTTTGTGTATAAACTCTAATCTTAGTTTGAGTCCTGAGCCACTAACATGGAGAACAGACTCCAAGAAGTTCAGCTAAAATGAAAAAAGTTGAACTGATACCTAAACTTGGGCCCATCCCAGGGGAGAGAGTTCACAGTTAAAGTTAGCCAAATGAGTTGCCCGATTTAAACCTAGAAACAAAACAAAACAAAACAAAACAACTCTTTAGAGCAATACAACAAGTTTCGCCCTCCCTACAACAGATCAGTCACAATGTCTAGGACACAATCCAAAATTACTGAACATATGATTAAACAAGGAAACACAACCCATTCTCCAAAGAAAAGACAGCTGACAATAATTGACAATGAGCTGATACACAATAGCTAGGGTCTGGGTTCACAGACTAGACTTTCCAAGCCACAATTTTAACTGTGCCTGAGGACATAAAAATATACTCATCATGCATTGAAAAGAAGCTGAAATCTCCTCAATTTACTCATCTTCAGGGGAGAAAGGACTGGATAAGCTCAGCACATGGTTCATTTTCTAAGGGAACCATGTAGATTGGAATCATAAGCTTTGGAATATAGGTTAGTTTGTGTCACTCCTTCATTACAAAGTTGACCAAGATTTGAATTAATGAGAGAACATGTTAAACCAGCTTTGCTACTATATAAGGAGTTGATTCAGTGAACCTGAAGGGTAGAACCATATGACACAGGCATAACAACTACCTTGGTCATCATACAACTTTATTGTAACTTGGGATTGACGATGGTAGCATAACATCTTCCAGATCTTCCAGAAAAGTCTAAGAATAAAAAATTCAATAACCTCCCCAGAGTGACAGCATTTCTCTGTTTGTAAAGCACAGCTGTTTCCCAGGGTTAAATTTTACTGACAAAAGATAGTCTTAGTTGAATGATTCCATATGGAACTAAAGGGTGGGGCCACCTGGGTGGCTCAGTGGGTTAAGCATCTGCCTCAGACCATGATCTCAGAGTCCTAGGATCAAGCCTAGCATAGGGTTCCTTGCTTGGTGGGGAGCCTTCCTCTCCCTCTGCCTGCTGCTCCCCCTGCTTCTGCACTCTCTCTCTCTCTCTGACAAATAAATAAAATATTTCCAAAAAATATTTTAAAGGGCTAATGTTGCAAGTCCAGTGTCTGTATAAAGTTGATCTCAGGACATGCTTTGCTGGAGCTCCCCCCTCATCCCATGGCCACAAAGCTGTTGACCATCCATTCTGGCTTCTATCCCTTTCCTTGCTTCTGTTTCCAAAAGACTCCAATTTTGTAGGGTGCAGAAAGTTTAAGACCATTGTTACCATTGCAGTTAAGATTTTTTGAGTACAGAAACAAGGAAAAAAACCAGAAAACTGGGTTTTCAGATCACTTGGAATATTTAAATCATTATAGAATTTTCTAGGGAAGAACTTTTATTCCCTTATGCAATGATGTCTATCATGGAAACTCTAACATTTCTTTTTTCCACTGAATGGTTCCACGTCTCTGGGAAGATATCTTCCAGTAACTCCTCCACTAAGATAAATTTATGATGGGCATTATTCAGAATTTTCTTGAATTTGTTTATGGATGTTTGATATGAAAGATTTCTTGGAAAATGGTGACTCCCCCCTCAAAAGAAAACCCAAAAAACAAACCAACAGTTAATTGGAAATCAGTGGGTCCACCCTCACTGCTACAAATGACGGGTGATTTTGAGCCAGTCACTTTACATCTCCAGAAACTCAGTTCATATATTTGTAAAACAAGAGTATTGAACTAAAGTAACACTTGAGATCTCCCAGCGCTAGCATCCAATGCTTCCATGTTTTCCATATTTGTTGATTTTTAAATAACATTACTTCATTCCCAGAGGCCTCTTGATCTGCCATACCTCTCTCCAGATTCCTCCACAGATAAATAGTTCCAGGTGGAACTCATTTTGATTTATTATTATTATTTTAATAACTATCATATATCCAGTGCTTACTATGTGCAGAATATATATTATCTGACATAATCCACATGTAACCCAAGTAGGAGGCTTACCTCCTCCGTATTTTGGGAAAGGGGGGTGGTCATCTTAAAACTGTCTTGTTCCTACTGGCATCTCCTCCTCGGGGTTGCATACTCCACTCCGTTGCTCCCAGCTTCCTCATGGACCACACTCACTGCGCTATCAGCCAGTATCCAAAGCTAAGACTATGGGTGCTCCTTGAGGAGATGCTGCTTCTGCTGGGTTGGCCTCAGGAGATTGGGGAATGCGGGGCAACACTTGCTTTTTGCCTTGTCTTGAATTCCTCCAATCACACTGTGCAAAGCTTTGCATTTATAACAGACATTGTTATAGACTTGGGGATAACTCTTCCTACACGACAGAGGAAGCAGTAACTTAAAACTGGTCATGAAATATGATTGTGCTCAGGGCTCCAAATCAAAAGGCAGTAAATAAACAGAAGGATGGATGGATTGATGGACGGATGATGAAGGGCTTACCCTTTGGGAAGCAGCCTAGTGCATGGTCTAGTTCTCTCTCTCCAGGACCTTCCTTCCTTCCCTCTGAGAGAGGCACATTCTTTTATTCTTATTTTAAATCTCGACTTGTCTTTCAGAGAACCACACCTGCAGTCCACAAAGGTTGATCTCCACATAGATTTCATTGCCTTCCTCCTCCAGGGCAAACCACAGGCTACGCTAACCTCCAGTGATGTTTCCCCCTGAAAGTCTGAGTTACTAAGTTGAGAATAACATCACACGTTATTCATCAGAGCAGTTAAGCTAAGAGTCTCCAAAATATATTAGACAAGTTCAAGGTGAGTTTTGACCCTTCAAATGCAATCCTATTAAAATCTCTCCTCTTGTGTGAGGTCTAGATATGCCTTCCCCCTTCCTCTTATGATTTTCTTAACTCTAAGACCAAAGATTTACACACATCTCCCAACACAAGCAAACACTTTTTTTTTACAGAACATATGGTCTAAATGGAAAATATGAAACACTTTTTTCCTAAATGCAGCACAATTAACACAGATTTGTTGGCCCGGGATAGAAGTGGTGTTTTATGGTATTATATGGTGGAGAATCAGTTCTTTTTTGTCTTTCTTCCAGTCATACCCAGAAGAGATGGGTGTGTATAAATTGGTGCTAATTTTTCACTTTCTCAAACTGCAGCAAGTAGTAGCCTGTAATCATACTTCTTCTTTATTTTGAATCAAGTCAAATGTGTAGACCAAACGTCCTCCCCAATTTTCTCTATAAGCACAAAGTGGAAGCATGAGGGCCTATTATTTCCCTGTATCCAGTGCAGGTTCCAAAGAACTGGAAGGTAGGATTGGTCCAGGGTGCTCTTTAAATTACATATATATAAAATAAGCATTGGGAGTAGCCATTACTATTCTAGGGTTAGGGAACTAAGGCACTGACAGTCAAAACAACATCCCCAAATCAAGCATATAATGAATAAAATTGCTGAGGCTTTTACCAAGGTCAGTGAGATCTTGAAGTCCTTTTGTTGCAACAAAATAAAAACCTCATATTATTTCTTAACTTCATGAATGGAAAGAACTTTTTCTTTCTCTTTCCTTTTCTCTGGTGTCTCATTTTCTGGAAGATGCTCATTCTTTTCCCTGATAATCTCATTTCCTGCTATTTCCTCCTATTTTATCCTGTCCTTGGTTAATCCATGTTTGTCTCTTTCAGAATAAATTAAAAAAAAAAACCCTCACATTCTGCCAAAAGAATACTAATAATTAACAATCATATAGCAGATGCTTTTGAAAAAAAGACATTCTATGTCCCCCAGATTAAATATGCCTTTTCTGTTTCTATTGAGAAATCTCTTGGTTTCTTTCAATATTTCAAATGAGAGAGGTATTTAGACCAAAAGCAGGGAATTTCTTGCTTATTGATTTATTTATTGGCTTTTTTTTTACACAGAGTAAAATACTTTGATTTTAAGAGTACAGTTCAATGAATTTCAGCAAATTTTCTTACCTATCTAGCATCATCTAAATCAAGAGAAAGTACATTTCCACTATTTGTGAATGATCTCTCATGTCATTTCCTAGTCAATATCCCACCCTGAGATGATAATATTGTTCTGCTTTCTATAATGAGAGATTACTGTTCTTGTTCTTGAACTTCATGTAAATGTGTATGGTTTCTATTTTTGTGATTCACCCATGGTTTTGTTTTATGCTTACTGCAATAATATAAAAACATTCTCTTAATATTTTTTGGAAAGCTTTATAATTTTAGCTCTTATATGGAGGTATACGATTCATCTTGAA
>PJEN01015131.1:0-44157 GCA_004024605.1 Pteronura brasiliensis | reverse complement strand
GCTCTGGATTCACTTCTCCGCCAGTCCTACCTTTCAGAAAGTGGTTGATTTTCTGTTTCTAGAATTGCTGTTCTTCTTCTCTTCGATCTCCCGTTGGATTTGTAGGTGTTTGCAATCTTTAGATAAGCTATCTAGCTGATCTCCCGCTACCTGAAGTAGTCTCAGCCTGCTACTTCTCCGCCATCTTGACTCCTCCTATATTTTCTTTATCCATTCATCTGTCAATGGAAATTTAGGTTGTTCCCATAGCTTGCCTATTGAAAATAATGCTGCAATAAAAATGGGGGTACCTACAACATTTTGAGTTAATGTTTTTATTTTCTTTGGACAAATACTCAGACGTGGAGTTGCTGGGTCAAATGGTAGTTTTATTTTTATTTTTGACGATTTATTATTTTAGAGAGGGAGGGACAGAAGAAGGGAGGGAAGGAGTGGGGAGAGGCAGAAGGAAAGTATATCAAGCAGACTTCCTGTTGAGCACAGAATCCAAGTCCAACGTAGTGCTTGATCTCACTACCCCGAGATCATGACCTGAGACAAAATCAAGAGTTTTGCCCTTAACTGACTGAGCCACCCAGGTGCCCCTTATTTATAATTTTTTGAGGAACCTCTAATACCATTTCCCACAGTGGCTGCACTCATTTAAGTTCTTACCAACAGTGCACAAGACTTCCATTTTCTCTACATCCTCACCAACACTTGTTATATCTTGTCCTTTTGATAATAGCTATTCTAACAGGGGTGAGGTGATGTCTCATTGGGGTTTTGATTTGCATTTCCCTAATGATCAGTGATGTTGAGCACATTTTCATGTACTTGATGGCCATTTGTATGTCTTGTTTTTAATCAGGTTGTTGTTGTTGTTGTTTACTATTGAATTGAACAGGTTCTTTATATATTTTTAATATTATCTCCTTATCACATACATGATTTTTAAATATATCTCCCATTCAGTAGGTTGCCATTTCATTTTATTGATGATTTCCTTTGCCGTGCAGAAGCTTTTGGTTTGATGCAGTCCTACTCATTTATTTTAGCTTTTGTTGCCTTTGCTTTTGGTGTCAAATCCAAAAGTCATCACAAAGACCAATGTCAAAGAGCTTACCACCATGTTTTCATAGGAACTTTATGGTTTCAGTTATTATGTTCAAGTCTTTAATCAAGATTGAGTAGATTTTTGTGTGTGGTGTAAGAGAGTGTTCAGTTTCATTCTTTTGCATGTGGCTGTCCAGTTTTTCCAGCACCATTTTTTAAAGAAACTGTCCTTTTCCCTTTGTATATTCTTGGCTCTTTTGTCATAAATGAATTGACCATATATACATAGGTTTATTTCTGGGTTGTCTATTCTGTTCATTTGATCTATGTGTCTGTTTTATGACAATACCATACTGTTTTGGTTACTAACAAAGTGTTAATGCCTTAGCTCTGTTTTTCTTTCTCACAACTGCTTTCACTTAGGCTACTTACAAATTTTGGGAACTTATGCTCTATTTTTGTGAATTAGAATTTTGGAATTTTGTATGGGGATTGAGATAAATCTTAAGATTGCTTTGGGTAATTGACACATTTTAATAATAATTCTTCCAGGGGTGCGTGGGTGGCTCAGTTGGTTAAGCAACTGCCTTCGGCTCAGGTTGTGATCCCAGAATCCTGGATTGGAGTCCCACATGCGGCTCCCAGCTCCACGGGCAGTCTACTTCTCCCTCTGATCTTCTCCCTCTGACCTTCTCCCCTCTCATGCTCTCTCTCAAATAAATAAATAAAATCTTAAAAAAATAATAATAATTCTTCCAATCTATAAGCACAGAAGATCTTTTCATTTATTTATGTCTTCTTTAATTTCTTTTATTAATTTATTATAGTTTTAATGTGCAAGTCTTTCTCCTCCTTTGTTTAAATTTATTCTTATTTTTTTATGAAGTTATAAATTGGATTGTTTTCTTAATTTCTCTTTCTGATTCTTCATTATTAATTTATAGATGCAACAAACTTCTCATATTGTAGAGCAATTTTGAGAACATTAGAGTACACGAGCCTCACTGATTATTGCTAATAACCATTTTTGGTCATATGTTCATTCCCTGGGTTACACAAGCAAGTTGGAGCAAAACATGCTATATATATCCATCTAGAAATGCTAAAGGTGACTTAGGTGCAAAAGATAACCTGACAGGTCATAATTTCTTTCTTTTTTTAAAAAAAGTTTTTATTAACATATAATGTATTATTTGCTCCAGGATTATAGGTCTGTGAATCATCAGGTTTGCACATTTCACAGCACTAACCATAGCTCATACCCTCCCCAATGTCCATAATCCAACCACTCTATCCTTATCCCCCAACCCCCAGCAGCCCTCAGTTTGTTTTGTGAGATTGAGTCTCCTATGGTTTGTCTCTGTGCATTTCCTTCTTGTTTCATTTTTTCCTTCCCTACTCCCCACAACCCTCTGAACTGCCTCTAAAATTCCTCATAGCAGAGAGATCATATGATAATTTTCTTTCTCAGACAGACTTATTTCACTCAGCATAATACCCTCTAGTTCCATCCACGTTGTTGCAAATGGCAAGATTTCGTTTCTTTTGATGGTTTGATTCCATTGTATATATATATACCACATCTTCTTTATCCATTCATCTGTTGATGGACATCTAGTCCATCAACAAATGTGTAGATTGCTTTAGGTAGCATAGTTGCTGCTATAAACATTCGGGTGCACGTGCCCCTTTGGATCACTACATTTGTATCTTTAGGGTAAATACTCGGTAGTGCTATTGCTGGGTCATAGGGTAGCTCTACTTTCAACATTTTTGAGGAACCTCCAAGCTGTTTTCCAGAGTGCCTGCACCAGCTTGCATTCCCACCAACAGTGTAGGAGGGTTCCCCTTTCTGTGCATCCTCACCAACATCTGTCATTTCCTGACTTGTTAATTTTAGCCATTCTGACTGCTGTGAGGTGGTACCTCTGTGTGGTTTTGATTTGTATTTCCCTGATGCCGAGTGATGTGGAGCACTTTTTCATGTGTCTGTTGGCCATCTGGATGCCTTCTTTGCAGAAATGTCTGTTCATGTCCTCTGCCCATTTCTTGATTGGATTATTTGTTCTTTGGGTGTTGAGTTTGCTAAGCTCTTTATAGATTTTGGATACTAGCCCTTTATCTGATATGTCATTTGCAAATATCTTCTCCATTCTGTCAGTTGCTTCTGGTTTTGTTAACTGTTTCCTTTGCTGTGCAAAAGCTTTTGATCTTGATGAAGATCATTTTTGCCCTTTCTTCCCTTGCCTTGGCAATGTTTCTAGGAAGAAGTTGCTGAGGCTGAGGTCAAAGAGGTTGCTGCCTGTGTTCTCCTCAAGGATTTGGATGGATTCCTGTCTCACACTGAGGTCTTTCATCCATTTGAAGTCTATTTTTGTGTGCGCTGTAAGGAAATGGTCCAGTTTCATTTTTCTACATGTGGCTGTCCAATTTTTCCAACACCATTTGTTGAAGAGACTGACTTTTCCACTGGACATTCTTTCCTGCTTTGTCAAAGATTAGTTGACCATAGAATTGAGGTTCCATTTCTGGGCTCTCTATTCTGTTCCATTGATCTATGTGTCTGTTTTTGTGCCAGTACCATACTGTCCTGATGATGACAGCTTTGTAATAGAGCTTGAAGTCTGGAATTGTGATGCTACCAACTTTGGCTTTCTTTTTCAACATTTTTCTGGCTATTCAGGGTCTTTTTTGGTTCCATATAAATTTTAGGATTATTTGTTCCATTTCTTTGAAAAAAATTGATGGTATTTTGATAGTAATTGCATTAAGTGTGTAGATTGCTTTAGGTAGCATAGACATTTTCATGATATTTGTTCTTCCAATCCATGAGCATGGAATATTTTTCCATTTCTTTGTGTCTTCCTCAATTCCTTTCATGAGTGTTCTATAGTTTTCTGAGTACAGATCCTTTGCCTCTTTGGTTAGGTTCATTCCTGGGTATCTTATGGTTTTGGGTGCAATTGTAAATGGGATAGACTCCTTAATTTCTCTTTCTTCTGTCTTGTTGTTGGTGTAGAGAAATGCAACTGATTTCTGTGCATTGATTTTATACCCTGACAATTTCCTGAATTCCTGTATGAATTCTAGCAGTTCTGGAGTGGAATCTTTGGGTTTTCCACATAAAGGACCATATCATCTGCGAAGAGTGAGAGTTTGACTTCTTCTTTGTTGATTTGGATGCTTTAATTTCTTTTTGTTGTCTGATTGTTGAGGCTAGGACTTCTAGTACTATGTTGAATAGCAGTGGTGATTGTGGACATCCCTGTCATGTGTTCTTGACTTAGGGGAAAAGCTCTCAGTTTCTCTCCATTGAGAATGATATTCTCTGTGGGTTTTTCATAGATGGCTTTGATGATATTGAGGTATGTACCCACTAACCCTATACTTTGAAGAGTTTTGATCAAGAAAGGATGCTGTACTTTGTCAAATGCTTTTTCAGTGTCTATTGAGAGTATCAATGGTTCTTGTTCATTCTTTTATTAATGTATCACATTGATTGATTTGTGGATGCTGAACTAACCTTGCAGCCCAGGAATAAATCCCACTTGGTAGTGGTGAATAATCCTTTTAATATGCTGTTGGATCCTTTTGGCTAGTATTTTGGCGAGAATTTTTGCATCCATGCTCATCAAGGATATTGGTCTGTAATTCTCCTTTTTGATGGGGTCTTTGTCTGGTTTTGGGATCAAGATAATGCTGGCCTCATAAAATGAGTTTGGACGTTTTCCTTCCATTTCTAGTTTTTGGGACAGTTTCGGAATAGGTATCAATTCCTCCTTAAATGTTTGGTAGAATTCCCCTGAGAAGCTGTCTGGCCCTGGGCTCTTATTTGTTGGGCGATTTTTTTTTTTTAAAGATTTTATTTATTTTACAGAGAGAGAGATCGCAAGTAGGCAGAGAGACAGGCAGAGAGAGAGGGGAAAGCAGGCTCCTCGCTGAGCAGAGCCCGATGTGGGGCTCGATCCCAGGACCCTGAGATCATGACCCGAGCCAAAGGCAGAGGCCTAACCCACTGAGCCACCCAGGCGCCCCTGTTGGGCGATTTTTGATGACTGCTTCAATCTCCTTACTGATATGGGTCTGTTCATGTTTTCTATTTCTTTCTGGTTCAGTTTTGGTAGTTTATATGTCTCTAGGAATACATCCATTTCTTCTAGATTGTCAATTTGCTGGCATATAGTTGCTCATAAAATGTTCTTATAATTGTATTTCTTTGGTGTTTGTTGTGATCTCTCTTCTTCATTCATGATTTTGTTAATTTGGGTCCTTTCTCTTTTCTTTTTGATATGTCTGGCCAGGGCCTTATCAATCTTGTTAATTCTTTCAATGAACCAGCTCCTAGTTTTGTTGATTTGTTCTACTATTCTTTTGGTTTCTATTTCATTGATTTCTGCCCTGATCATTATTATTTCTGTTCTCCTGCTGGTTTTAGATTTTCTTTGGTGTTCTTTCTCCAATTCCTTTAGGTGTAGAGTTAGGTTGTGTACTTGAGAACTTTCTTGTTTCTTGAGAAAGTATTGTATCACTATATACTTTCCTCTCAGGACCGCCTTTGCTGTGTCCCAAAGATTTTGAACAGTTGTGTTTTCATTTGCATTTGTTTCCATGAAATTTTTCAATTTTTCTTTAATTTCCTGGTTAACCCATTCATTCCTTAGTAAGATGTTCTTTAACCTCCATGTATTTGAATTCTTTCCAACTTTCCTCTTGTGATTGAGTTCTAGCTTCAGAGCATTTTGGTCTGAAAATTTGTAGGGAATGATCCCAAACTTTTGGTGCTAGTTGAGACCTGATTTGTGACCAAGTGTGTGATCTATTCTGGAGAATGTTCCATGTGCACTAGAGAAGAATGTGTATTCTGTTCTTTGGGAAGGAATGTCCTGAATATATCTGTGGTGTCCATCTGGTCCAGTATGTCATTTAAGCCCTTTATTTCCTTGTTGATCTCTTGCTTAGATGATCTGTCCATTTCAATGAAGGGAGGTGTTAACGTCCCCTACTATTATTGTATTATTGTCCATGTGTTTCTTTGATTTTGTTATTAATTGGTTTATATAACTGGCTGCTCCCATGTTAGGAGCATAGATATTTAAAATTGTTAGATCTTCTTGTTGGACAGACCCTTTGAGTATGATATAGTGTCCTTCCTCATCTCTTATTATAGTCCTTGGCTTAAGATCTAATTTATCTGATATAAGGATGGCCACCCCAGCTTTCTTTTGATGCCTATTAGCATGGCAAGTTGTTTTCCATCCCCTCACTTTAAATCTAGAGGTGTCTTTTCATCTAAAATGAGTTTCTTGTAGACAGCACATTAGTGGATTTTTTTTTCTTTCCATTCTGATACCCTGTGTCTTTTGATTGTGGCACTTAGCCCATTTACATTCAGGGTAACTAATGAAAGATACGGATTTAGTGCCCTTGTATTGCCTGTAATGTGACTGTTATTGTATATTGTCTCTGTTCATTTCTGGTTTATTACTTTTAGGTTCTCTCTTTGCTTAGAGGACCCCTTTCAATATTTCCTGAAGGACTGGTTTTTGGTGTTTGCAAATTGTTTTAATTTTTGTTTGTCCCGGAAGCTTTTTATCTTTCCTTCTTTTTTTCAATGACAGCCTAGCTGGATATAGTATTCTTGGCTGCATACTTTTCTCATTTAGTGCTCTGAATATATCCTGACAGTCCTTTCTGGCCTGCCAGATCTCTATCAATAAGTCTGCTGCCAATCTAGTATTTCCACCATTGTATCTTACAGACCTCTTGCCCTGAACTGCTTTCAGGATTTTCTCTTTGTCACTAAGACTTGTAAGTTTTACTATTAGATGATGGGGTGTTGGCCTATTTTTATTGATTTTGAGGGGGTTCTCTGTGCCTCCAGGATTCTGATGCTTGTACCCTTTGCCATATTAGAGAAATTCTCTACTATGATTTGTTCCAATATACCTTCTGCCCCCCCTTCTTCTTCTGGGATCCCAATTATTCTAATATTGTTTCATCTTATGGTATCACTTATGTCTCAAATTCTCTCCTCATGCTCCAGTAGTTGTTTGTCTCTCCTGTGCAGCTTCTTTATTCTCTATCATTTGGTCTTCTATATCACTAATTCTCTCTTCTGCCTCATTTATCCTGTGGTAAGAGCCTCTAGTTTTTATTACATGTCATTAATAGCTTTTTTTATTTCAACTTGGTTAGATTTAGTTCTTTTATTTCTCCAGAAAGGGATTTTATTTCACCAGAAAGGGATTTTCTAATATCTTCCATGCCTTTTTTGAGCCCAGATAGCAGCTTGAGAATCATCATTCTGAACTCTAGTTCTGACATATTACCAATGTCTGTATTGATTAGGTCCCTAGCCATTGGTACTACCTATTGTTCTTTTTGTTGTTGTTGTTGTTGTTGTGAGATTTTCCATCTTGTCATTTTATCCAGATAGGAATAGATGAATGAGAAAAGGAAATACTAAAAGGGTGGCAAAAACCCCAGAAAAATATATGGTAAAGAAATCAGAAGAGACCCAAAACTGGGGGTAGAAGAAAGGGTGAACCCCCCCAACCCAAAATATATACTAGACTGGTGAATACAACAGAGGCACCCACTTGATTTTGGGTGTATACTGGTCTCTTAGAAGAAACTGCCTCCCAAACTTTTCAAAGAAAGAAAAACATATATATATATATATATATATATATATATATATATATATACATACACATACAAAAATAAGGATAAACACAATGTTAGTATATGTGCTGCTGAAGTGAGCATCAGGATAAACACAATGAAGGGAGAGAATATGACTGTAATGATGAAAATTAAAAAAGGTTCTAAAAAAGGAATTGATAAGATAAGTTAGTTGTAAAAGGGGAAAAAAAAGAGAGAATGTGATCAGGCTGGAGGCTACAACAAAGCCATGTGCTAGGTTTAGGGCATATTTTGATCTATTAAGAGGAGATTATGCTGAGTGAAATAAGTCAAGCAGAGAAAGTCAATTATCCTATGGTTTCACTTACTTGTGGAGCATAAGGAATAACACAGAGGACATTGGGTAAAGGAGAAGAGAAGTGAGTTGTGGGAAATTGGAGGGGGAGATGCACCATGAGAGACTGCATACTCTGGGAAACAAACAGGGTTTTGGAGGGGAGGGGGGTGGGGGTTTGGAAGGACCTGGTGGTGGGTATTAAGGAGGGCACATATTGCATGGAGCACTGGGTGTAGCACATAAACAATGAATCTTAGAACACTGAAAAAATAAAATAAAATTTAAAAATAAATTAATAAATAAATAAAACTAAACCCCTCCAAAAGAAGAAATTGTATCCCAAAGTTTTAAAGAAAAGAAATCTATATTTAAACAAAAAATAAGGTTAAATACAATGAAAGGATAAAATGTGACTATAGCAATGAAAATTTAAAAAGATTTTTTAAAAAAGTATCAATAAAATAGTTAAAAAATATTAAATGAGGAAAGGAAAAGTTAAAAAAATTGATTAAGAAAAAATAAAATTAAAAATATTTAACCTTGCAAGACTATAGAATCATGAGAAAAAAAGGCATGAATTCTGTGTTGCTTTTCCCTGGCTCTGGAGATCTGCAGTTCTCCTTGATTGGTGAACTTAGTCTTGGCTGGATGTTCTTCTGGATCTTCTAGGGGAGGAACCTCTTGCAGTGATTCTCATATATTATTGTCCAAGGCGGAATTGCACCACACTTGCCAGGGACCAGACTAGGCAATTTGCTTGGGTTCCTCTCAGTACCTTTTGTTCCCTGAATGCTTTCTGTAGCATTCTGGATGACGGGAATGAAAATGGTCACCTCCCAATCTCTGGCCCAGAGGAGCTGAGAGCTCAGGGCCTCATTCCTCAGTGCACCCTCAGAGAAAAGCAGTTAATCCCTCCCATCTCCCTGGTCTCCGGCCATGCTCCATGGTCATCGGGCCTGTGACTGAACATTTCTATCTCTGATGCATGTCCCTGTTTAGAGTCTCCAAACCCAGCAGATTCTTGCCAATGCACTCCCCTGCCACTCCTCCTGGGAGAGGAAGGAGGGAGTATCCCCAGATCTGTCACTTGTGTGGTCCCTGCTCAAAGAGCAGTGGTCTGACTGTGGCTCTGATAACAGTTTAAGGTAACCTGGAACTGAGAACCCCTCCTTGGCTCCATCTCTGGCTTCCCCGCTCCTGTACTTGGCAGCTTTGCCACACTCAGCCCCTTGGTCTTTCTGTGACCCCACAGGTCCTGAGACCACACTGTCCCCAAGAGGGCTCCACCCCTGCTTAGCCTCTGGAGCAATGTCCCTCTATGGAGCAGACTTCTAAAAGTTTCAATTTTGTGCTCTGCTGCTCCACCACTTGCCAGGATCTGGCCCCTCCCCCCACGGTCTATCTTCCTATCACTTTGGGTTCACTTCTCCGCATGTCCTACATTCCAGAAAGTGGTCTATCTTCTGTTCCTGGAATTGCTGCTCTTCTTCTCCTCTATCTCCTGTTGAGTTTGCAGGTTTTTGGAATGGTTTGATAACTATCTAGCTGAATGCCTGGGACCTAATGATATTTCGGTCTCTTACTCCTCCGCCATCTTTCTTCCTCCCTCCAGGTCAGAATTTGGGAACTAATCTTAAAGAAAAAGTTTTCAGAGAAGTCAGTTGTTTAAATAAAAAAGGGAACACAAAATAAAAAATTATCTAAACCATGGCTACATTATTAACCAGAGAAAACATGCTTTCTAATAATCAAAGAAGAAAATAACATAGAGACTATTAGAAATTTTAAGCTTCTCCAGAAATAAGGACCTTATTGCTGATACAAATTCTAAGTAATGAAAAACACAGAAGCACAACAAGAATCGGTTCTATAGGCAGTTGATTCTGTAATGGCAGTTAGTTTATTTTCCTTTCAGAACAGGAGTTAAACACTAAATTCTTTTGACTGTTAACATTTCCAACATTTTTTTTTCCTTCAGTGCTATTGTTGATAATAATTTCAAAAATGTTAATCTTGACCATATTCTTTCCAGTTTCATCTTATAATTGATTTCTAGAGTCATATCATTGTGGTGGGAAAAGATGCTATATATGATTTTAATCTTAAGTTTATTAAGGCTTATTTTTGTGGCATCACACATAATATGTCTTGGGGAATGTTCGAAGTGACCTGAGAAGAATGTGTATTCTGTTGCTCTTGGATGGAAAGTTTGGTATATATCTGATAGATCCTAATGTGGTCATTTAAGGTCATAGTTTCTTTATTCATTTTCTGTCTGAATGTTCTATCCATTGATAAAAGTGGCATATTAAATCCTCTACCATTATTGTATTGTTATATATTTCTTTCTTTAGATCTGTTAATATTTGCTTTATATATTTAGGTGCTCCTATGTGGAATATGTAAATACTTAATAAATATTATATCCTTCTATCATCAGATAATGTCCTTCTTTGCCTCTTGTTACAATCTTTGTTTTAAAGTCTATTTTGCCAATTTAAGTATAGTTACCCCAGCTTTCTTTTGATTTCTATCTTCATGGAATATCTTTTTCCATCCGTCCATTTTCAGTATGTGTGTGTACTTATATCTGAAGCAAGTCTCGTGTAGGCAGCACGTAGATAGGTCTTATATTTTTATCTATTTAGCCATTACATCTTTGGAGAATTTAGTCCGTTTACATTTAAAGTAATTATTTATAGGTATGTATTTATTGTCATTTTGTTATTTCCTGGATGCTTTGTAATTCCTTTGTTCCTTTCTCCTTCTCTTGCTCTCTTCCTTTGTGGTTTTAGACTTCTTTAGTTGTATGCTTAGATATTTTTCATTATCTTTGTGTACCTATTATAGGTCTTTGTTTGATAGTTATTATAGGTCTTAGCTATAACAATTTAAACTCTGTATTTTAAGTTCATAACTTAACTTTGAACTAAAGGTCTAAATTTTACACTTCCTCCATGTTTCATGTTTCTGATATTATATTTTTTATCTTTTTATCTTAGGCATCCCTTAACTAATTATTATAGTTACAGGTATTTTTACTATTTGTGTCTTCTAATCTTTATTTTAGCTTCATAAGCTGTGTATTAATCCACTGCTATTAATATATATTTATTTTTACCAGTGAAATTTATATTTTCATGTTTTCTTATTACTAAGAGTGTTCCTTTTATTCTTTCAATTCTAAATAATAACTTTGCTGAGTATTCTTAGTTGGAAATCCTTTTTCTTATGACACTCTGAATATATCACTCCACTCCCTCTTTAAAGTTTCTACTGAAAAATCTGTTGATAATTTTATGACGGTTTCCTTGAAGGTAACAAGCTTTTAATTTTAATTTTATTTTTTGTTGCATTTAAGATTCTCTTTTGTTTTTAACTTTTGACATTTAATTATATTGTGTCTTGGTGTGGGGCTGTTTAGGTTTATCTTATTTGGAACTGTCTGGGCATTCTGGATCTGGATATCTGTTTCCTTTCCCAGATTAGAGAAGTTTTCAGCCATTATTTCTACAGATAAGTTTTCTGTCCCTTTCTCTTTCTTCTTCTGGGATTCCTATAAGGTGAAAGTTAGCATCCTCATTGTTGTTCCACAAATCCTTTAACTTTCCTTTTCCTTTTCTTTCTTTCTTCCTTTCCTTTCTTTTTCTTTCTATGTTTTTCTCCTTCTCCTCTCATTGGGTGAGTTTCTCTCTCTTGCCTTTTTGCTCATTCATCCTTTCTTCTGATCCATCTAGTCTGCTGTTGAACCCCTTTAGTATATATTTTTTTTAATTCAGTTATTATATTCTTCAGTTCTGTGACTTCTGTTTGGAACTCTTTTATATTTTATATTTCTTTGTTGATATTCTGTGTTCAGCCATTCTTCTCCTGAGTTCAGTGAGTATCATTATAATTATTACTTTGTATTGTTCTTCAGGTAAATTACTTATGTCCATTTCAATAAGTTTTTTTCTTAGTTATTATCTTTTTGTTTTGTTTGCAACACATTCCTGTGTTTCTTCATTTTGCTTGACTGTGTTGGCCTCTATGCATTAGATGAAAGAGCCTCCTACCCCGGTCTTGAAGGGTTGGCCTTGTGTAGAAGTAAACCTCATTGTTCAACTCTGCCCTAGCTCTTAGTTGTCTTTCAAATCTTTGTGATTGTCCATGCAGACTGTTTTATTTTAATAGCTCCCAATAGTTGAGACTGTATCAAGACCTCCCCAAGGGGAGGATCTCATAGCACCTAGATTCAGGTTGATTGGAAGCCAGCTTCTCAGACAGCAGCTTGTATAGAATGCAAATGTATACAGTCCTGTGCATGCATGTGCAAGCCCCATTGTCCCCAGATCCCTCAGGCTATCTGGAGGTGAGAAGGAGAGCACAAGGATAATGCCTGCCTTTTGAGATCTCAAGAAAGTTTTACAGTCAGCCCTTAGATATGTGTTTAATTAGATATTTTCTCTTCAGTTTACAGCTATAGTGATAAGCTTATAGTACTGTTTTGCAGAATAATTAAGCTCGTGGGTCTGTCGCTTCTTTCTGTTTCTTGAGGGTGGGAGCTATTTGAGAACCCTTTCTTTGTTGGTTACAGCTCTGTCATAGCTGCAAGCTTAAGACCAGCTAGCCACCAGAGCCAGGTGATGTAGAGTTTTCCCCTGGTGGCAGTGACAAAAACCAGGGTACCAAAGAAGGGCAAAACCTTCTTTCTGTAAGATATTGGTGAGCTATAATGAGGTGAAGGGAGAGCACAAAGATTGCAACAACTGGTCTCTGTTCCCTGAGAATACCTCTGTATTACTGATTAAGTGTGCCAAACCCTCAGGCCAAATTTACAGCCAAGCAAATAGGCCTCTTTGTCAGAAAGTGGGGCGGGGTGTGTGTGTTTCAGTCTGCTATATATGCAGGGTCCGGGAGCATTAGTCTGCCAAGAACTGTCTCTTGGTCCTATGCAAACCTGAGACACAAATCCCACTGCCCTTGGAGCCAGACGATTAAGGAGCAACTTTTTGGGTGGCAGCTGCAAAAACCAGGTCACCATGTATATGTAGAAACTCTCCTTTGGGAGATAGTAGTACTGTAGAACATAGCAGAAGGATAGCACAATGATGGTGTGCTATGGTGATAGCACATTGGTAAAAGCAAAGTGGAGAGGAGTGCAAGGATGAGACCTCCCATGAGAAAAGAAAGAGAAATGATAAGGAAAAAAAATGATAAGAAAACAAGAAGAAAAGAAAAAAGTCCCTCTCCCCCCCAAAAAAAAGAAAGAAAAGAAAAGAAAAGGGGGATAAAAAAAGACTGCACCTGCTGGCTTTTTAGCAAGGCAGAGGGAGTGTAGAAAGATGGTGTTCACAAGCATCGGTACTCAGAGAGTGTTCTAGCAGGCACCTGTCCCTCAGACCAAAAGTTAATATTAAAATGAGTCTCTTTCACATAAAGTCAGGGCATTGTGCTGGATCCTGGGGCAGGTGAGTCTGCATGGGCCCTTTAAGAGCTGTTCCTTCTGTAAGACTGCTGACAACACTGATCCCTTCCGTGGCCCTCCATCTTTTCTCTCCTCTCACGGCCTCTCTTGGGGTTGAGAGTTCAGGCCTTGGAGGTTAGTGTAAACTCTGACAGGAATGCTGGAAGGCTTGTTCTGCTCTTCGGTAAAGTTGCTTAGATATCTTCTTATAAAGTTAACATAGTCACTACCCCCTCCCCTTTCTGGCACACAGTTGCCACCAGAGGGCTGCTAAAGGTTAGGACATTTTGACCTTACCACAGTGCCCTCTGCACCTCCTCTAGCTCTGTAAAATCTGTGGGGTAAGATCCAGACTTAGCAGACAATAGCTGCACAGCACCTGGATCGTTGCCCACCCGATTCCCCCTCAGTAAGTTACCTGAATAAAACCTGCATGAACTGTATGGAGTCACATGCCTCATTTTCCTTGTCTCTGAGTGTCTTCTCAGTTTGGAGGATAATTTACCATCCCTCTTTCACCCTCAAACACAGAGTTTGACAGCCCCATCAATCTTCAAAACCAGATGCTTTGGGGGTTTGTCTCTCAGGTGCGGGTCTTAAAAGTTGGGGTGCCTGATGTGGGGTATAAGCCCTTTAGTCCTCAGAAAGAAACTTTGGATTCTGAGTTCTCTCCTGCTGAGGCTGCCTGGGCCATGGGGTTTATGGTGAGACTGTGTCTTAGCCTCTCCTACCTGCTTCCATGGGTCTTCCTCCTCTCTTGACCTACTGGTCTGCCAGTTTTAAGTTTTTTTTCTTTTCAGAGGAAAATGCTGCACCTATAGCTACAGACTCAGTGTGTCTGTGGGAAGAAGTGAGTTCAGGATCTCCCTATGTCACCATTTTGAACCGGAACCTGCGTTTCTTATATTTGTTGTCCTCTTTTACATCTCATGGTGTGAAGAAACTTGTGTGTTTGTGTTTGAGAACACGGAGACATAGAACACCATCACGATATGGGTCATCAAGGGCTTCCTTCACTTCAGAAAAGCATGCTGAATTACAGTATGCAGAATACCCTCCCCCTGCAAAAAAACAAAAAAACAAAAAACCAACAAAACAGGGCAGGAAGCAAGGAAATCTTCAGATTCATAGGTAACTAAAATTCACAAATATAAATGAAAACCATGATTATAATGTGATGGAATCCTCCCTTTGTCTCTTTTTTTAATACTCCTTTTCCTTGAAACTATGTGAAGTAGATGATTTTCACCCCATGTTTATTTGAGAAAAGCTTATGAAGACATGTGAGCAGAAGGTGAGTTCCCATGCAAGGGAGGCAGGAAGGGCTGTACAGAAGGGGACCAGGAGAGAACAGAGATGGGGTCCTGCAGTCACACTGGGGCTTCCAGGTCAAGGACAGAGCAGAGGGAGCCATAGGGAGGACAAGTGCTGCAGGGTCGCTGAAGCTGGGTCAGTCAGATCCTAAGAAGGCACTGTATTTTGTGGAGGAATGAGAACGGGAAGCATTTCACTCTGGAAAGAAGCTGGGAAGGAAGGTTCTTCCTGGAGTGTCACCATCTCCATGTCAGCTCAGGAGACCTGCAGAGACAGAGTAGAGTGTTGTTTCCAGACCCACCTCTCCAAGTAGTCTCTTCTCCCCTCTCCCAGGATATTGAGTTAAAGCACTGCAGCAAGAAGAACGTATTTTCAGGTCTCCCTGAGCCAATGCTACTTTCGAGTGCAGACCATTTATTAAGTGGTGAAAAGGAGCTTTACTGCAAACTGCTTCCCATTATTTCTGTCTCCTGGCTTGTCTCTACCATCAGTTCTAGGAGACCAAGTCTACCTCTAAAAGAGGACTAAAGAGCATTACCTGTTGGCTGAAGTCCAGAGTGGCCTGAAAAGAGAGGGGGAACATATATACTTGAAAGTATAGAGGCAAATCTGTCTCCAGATACAAATGTCCCCAGCTCCAGAGCCCCGCCTTAGATTTCTCTAACACCACAACCCACACTGCATGATGCCAGGGTGGAGAGGAGACCAGGAAGTGAGAGGTGTGATCCAGGAAGTTTCTGTCACACAAATTCAGTGTGATTTCACTAGTCACGCTTCCTACATTTGCCCCAGGTTTTCTACCCATGATCTCCATGCTTGTTATCATTTTTCTTATCTCCACAGGCCACAGCATATTATATTTCAACACAGTAACCATGGAATGTTGATTTCTGGATTTCTGGGAAATCTGAGGTTGACCAGGTTAGGATAGGTTTTATACACTGACAGGAGAATTAACTTAAACAAAACCATGTTTCTTCCTCTAGAAATGTCTGGTGGAGTCTCACCAACAGGTGCCTTACCTTTCTGATTCCTGAAATAGATGAACAACCCCACCACGAGGAAGAGCAGACCCAGAACAAAGCCTCCAGTTCCACTCAGCAGCTTGCTCTGTGCAGAGTCAGACTGTGTCCCTAAGAGAAGAAGCTGTTTTAGTGATTTTTATTCCAAATCCAACTTCTTTGATGGAGACACGGGGATTCAGAGCTTTGAGAACGGGGGAAGAAGTCTGCCCTGAAAGAACTAGAATAATTGGACATTACCATAAAAGAGATTTAAAAATCACACTGAATATGTACAAGATTCAGGCAATGAGCTCATTTAAATATCACAGCTCTGATAAACCCACTACTTCAACATTGGATGGATGAGGAGCCTAGGACTCCATGAGGTTTGAGTAGCTTGTCCAGGGTGACAGAGCTAACAGAAAGCCCAGCTGAAATTGGATTTCCCTCATGTCGGGAAGGTCCCTCCACTGTAGACTACCTACCTCTTTTGAGATCACAATGAACAAGTCAAAGCAACAGTACCAGAAGCAGAAGCTCAGCCAGAGTCAGGGGACTGGTGCCCAGGGTCAAGGGGAACCATGACCTGTGATATCATGGAGGGATCAAAACAGGGGATGACCTCTTTCTGCCTGCAAGGCATAATCCCCTCCCTCGGAGTTAGGCATTTGGGAAACAATTACCACGCTACCCCCAGTGATCTGTGCTGAAGAGAAGAGATCATGGAGCAAATGAAAACATGGTGTAAGGAGGGAGAATCCTGACACTCAGGAAAAGCAAAGTCCCCTCCCTAGTGGGAGAGGAACTTAGGTGGTCAGAAAACTTCTCACTCCATTCCACGGTGACAGGGCTCATCAAACTGGGGTGCTCCACTTGGCAGGTGTAGACCTCTCCACTCTGAGGAACTGTCTCCAGCATCACCAGGGTCTGGAAGGTCCAGTCTCCATTACAGATTGGGCCTGTGGACACGACTTTAGACTCCTCTTCCTGGCCATTCCAGAACCACCTGACTTCAATGTGGCCTGGATAGAAACCATTCACAGAGCAGACCAGGAGGTTGTGGTGCTGCAGGGGCTGGGTCTTCCCAGGATACAGTCACTAAAGGCTCAACTAGAAGAGAAGAGGTAGAGGGACTCAGTGAGGAAGACAGACTCAGTCTCCCTGGTTGGCTGCCTGGCTGCCTCTGGTCGCTGTTCCCAGGCTGAGTCTCAAGCAGGCTCTCCCAAAGCTGGCCATGTGGCCCAATAAGAGCCAGTATCATGAGTCTTGAATTTAATCCTGACCATATGGGTCTATTAGATTTGAGAGATATTGGAGAAATTTGTGGGCTTTTCTTTTTCATAGTGTAAAACACTTATTCACTTGTTGAAGTGTTTACAAATCTTTGCCTAACATAAGAGATATGAACTGAAAGTGTCACTTCTGGAGCTAGGCTGCCTGGGTTTAAATCCAAGCTCTGACTTACTGGTTGAACCTGGGAGTTTTTTCAAATTCTTCTGTGCCTTAGTTGTCTCACCTACAAAGGAGGGGAATAATACTAACTACCCCTTGAATTTTTATGAGGTTCGTTGGGTCTACAATATGTAAAACATTGGCTGGAACTGAGCCTTCATGATATGTTAACTATTTATTATTTTTGTTACCTATGAGAGAAAATATGACTCAAAGCATTATGAAGAAATTGGGGAACAGCAGTTGTATTTGGGAATGTTGGTGCATTCACACCTTCAAAAATCACAGAAATGGTTCCGCCCTGGATTGCAGAAATAGACAGAGGTAGTTTTATATTTCTATGAGTTACAGAGGGAAAAAAGGAAGGAAAGTCATTCATTAGAAAGTTCTTATCCTTATACTCAGCTAATCATTCTCTGTCCTTATTGGAATTGTTATCATTTTATCATTTTCTCTTTTTCTAAACTGATATTTGAAGCATCTGGGATTCATTAATATTATGTTTAACATTTGAGACTACCTCTGATACTACCAGGCCCTCAATTAATACAATTGGTATTTAACATTAAATTAATACAACTGATATTTAAAGTACCATTTTAAAGAAATGGACAACTTTTATATAATACCACAAAATAGCAGATTTAAGATTGATGGTGAATCATTGCCAACAATTTTACAGTATATCTCAGTAAGTAGAAATGTATAAATTCTCAACATGGAAAATAAAACAGAATCATATATATACCAGAAACTGGAGGAAATGCTGAATCAAATTTCAGCTAAGTGTTAAGAATCCTACTACATAGGGGACACATAAAGTCACTGAAAAAAACTGGGATCTCAGAGATAATGGATAATAGATAATACTTAGAGCAGTAATTACAATTGGCATTTAAGTATGTGAAAAAAATAGAAGAATCTCTGAAATAAAAAAAAGAAATTCCAACTTAGTGTCAACTTTGAAAAAAATCTAACAAAGGGGAATGTGAGGTAAATTGTTTTAACTATACAAAGTAAAACATTAGCTACTTACATCCTATTAGCATAAAAAGAGAAACCTCAGTATGTTAATGTTAAGGAAAATTAGAATTCAAAAGGTAGTTTTACAATAAATTCAACTATGTGAAAACCTTGTCTTTAAGAAAAAAATAAGTACCCATAAATTTACCTAAGAGAAGCCTTAGAGGGAAGAGGTGATTCAAAGTTTCCCCCATTCCCCCAAAATTTGTCTTATATTTTTTTTCTCAGTGAAATGGGTGAAGTGAAGTACACTTACTTCAGGGTTTTCCGAATTAAGAAGGGCATATACCATAAGATTCCTAGAAAAGGGGCATCTGGGTGACTCAGTTGTGTTAAGGGGCTGCTTTTGGCTCAGGTCATGATCCCAGGGTCCTAGGATTCAGCCCCATATGGGGCTCCTTGTTCAGAGGGGAGCCTGCTTCTCCCCTGCCTGCCACTCCCCCTGCTTGGGCTTGCTCTCTCCCTCTTTCTCTGTGTCCAATAAATAAAATCTTTAAAATAAATCCTAGATGAGAACAGACAATAAATTTTCAGATACTGGCCATAGTAACATTTTTCTAGATAGGTCTTTGTTGGAGGCTACGGCATGGTTGGAGTCATGGATCAAACCAGGCCCGGACTTGTGTCTCCTTTAAAGTCTGGACACCTTGATAAGGGGTCAAGGACAGGAAAGTTGAGTAACACTGAGAAAGGGTCTGTGCTATGTGTCGTGCGCTCGCCTACGTGACTTCCCACATGCTCTCCCTACAGAAGGGAACAATGTGGTCAGGGTCATGAATTCTTAGTTGGTCCTTGTTCCTATACTTCCCATAATCCACTCCCTGTTTGATTGTAACTTCTTGTAGCTAATGGCATTAGCCGTGACTACCTGGCATCACGAGATTTGTTTGTAGTTAATGTAAACTTGTTATAGGAACTTGTGGTCATCTGACTAGATACTGAGGTATTACTCCTTCTATTGTGGTTTGCCTTATAAATGCTTGTAAGATGCGGAATAAAATTGGCACTGTTGGATATCCTCCTCAGTGCTCCTCCTGCCCCCATCTCTTTGTCTCTTACTTTATTTTCACCATTCTCTTACTCTCACATTCCTGGTTGATTTGTTGTGCAGGCCGCGACAAGTTGTGCCCGAAAAGGGACCTGAGAACATTTCAAGGGAGCGCACATATACAGGTTAAGTAGTTATCAAGATTCAGGTAAGAGGATCCTGGGTTGACGGGTGACAGCAGGAGTAAAATAACTCAATCCTTACAACAGGATCTTTTTGTCACTTCACTGCAGGCCCTTATGAAGCTAAAAGGGTCCAAGGTCTCTAAAAGGGCCTTGCAGATAATTACATAAATAAGTCTTCTTCTAGTAAACCCAGGTTGCTGGGCCATCCCTAGCAAAGGGGATTCTGGCTTTATTTCTCTGTTTCTCCTAATAGATGTGGGGGCTTCTCCTTTACTCTTTTCCCATGTTAATGGCTATAACTGGAGCCAACTGGGGCTAGTCTAACTTGAGACAGAGACTTTAAGGAATATTCCCAAGCAGCTGCTGAAACAAACTTTGTTTCGGGGACATTCCTTGCCCTCTCTGGCCCGACAGAGACTGCCTAGCCCCTCCCCCTTGCTGGCGGGAAAGCATGATCTGTGCTCCTCTCTTGGAGCTGATGAGCTCTAGAACTGGGAACCCTTTCTCTGCCTTCTTGTGGCACTTTGTTATGTTCTTCACTGTCAGGAAACAAGAAGAGCGCCCCCTGGACCTAATACCCCCCCCCCCCCCCCCCCCCGCTCCGGATCTTCCCACCCGGGCCTCAGATAAACATTCAAAACGGAGTGGGCCCAGGTGGAACGTAAATCAGTATTTGAACTACGTTAAGTTTGTTGGGTTAATTAGGGTAAACATGTCTTTTGAGTTAACAGTAGTAAATGTGAAACTTCAGAGTTCTTACTTAAAGTCAAATAAGCTCGTGTTTGTTAAAATATGTTAAAATCTGTTGAAATCTGTTAGCAAAGAGATGACTAAACTGATGGTTAATTGTCTGTCTCAAAGTTTTAATGGGTAATTGTTAAAGTAGCTTTCAAAGTCTTTGCTAACCTGAAACTTTAATATCAAATGGGATAAAATGATAGAGCACTGGTTGCTGGAATGAGGTTTGTGCTTTTGAAATCTGTTGGTAAACATCTTTTGTGCTTAACTGAATTCTGTTGTCACAGCCCTGGGGCCACTGTTTGAGCTAGACCCATTTGTAAAGAATGGAAGGGGAGACTGATCACCTCCCATTAGCCAGGGATACCCAAAGGGGAAGGTGTCCAACCTGTTTGAATCTGAAGAGTGCCTGACTGTGTGAATGTGTCTGTATGGCTCCACTGCTTTGGCTACGGAGTCTGAGTGGGCTGCACCCTGAGTCTTGCAGGGCGTCATATGACCTAACGGTCATCTACTCCACGGAGTAGCCTGGTCCGGGGTTTATATGGACAGACCTTAGCTAAGACGCTCCTAAGTTCCCACGAGGGATGTGAGCAGGACAGCGTCTGAAAGATCCCCCTCCCTTTGCAACATCATTTACGATGGGAGGGAAACCCAGAAAACTCACTGTCTTAGGAAGAAAAAAGAGGAAAGACACTGGTATAGAAAGGCTGTTGGAAATGAGAAAGCAACCCTGTATGTAGGAAAGTAGGAGATAGTAAGAAAGATTTAAGAAATGAGAATGCATTTTGTTAAAAGTAAGAGAAGGTAATTTTGTCCTAAATGAGATGGTTGGAAGGAAATGGCTTGGGACAAAACCTGGATGCAAAAGAAAGTTGTGGAGGGAAAGAAGGTTTGTGGAGGGAAATCTTTGGAATGAAATTTAGGATGGTCAGGATGGACTAAGATTGAAATGAATGGGTTTTAATGGTACATTGGTATAAGACTGAAATTGTCTCTGTTCAAAAGGACAAAGTTTTTAGATTAATTGATCTGCTGTTATGGAAAATGTTATGGAAAATGGTTTCCTTTTTGCCTGCCCAGAGTTGTAAATGAGGCCTCTTTGACTTAAGGCTTTTCCTTGATATGCTAAGTTACTCAGTACTGCTAAACCAAGGATAAACCTTGCATTACATTTGGGTAACCGCCCTAAAGGAAAGTCAAATGGGAGATGTTCGGGACAAATACAGGTCTTTGATATATTAAAATCCTGGGAACTGAAATGGGTAAAAATTTCCAGAAGTAAAAGCTGCATTCGGAGTAAACCAGAATTAGTAATATGGGACTAGATGAACTGAAGGAAGTTGTAATGTGTCTCTTAATGTTTTGTCTCATTTTAAACATGGCTGGTTCTCTAATGCTTGCTCCTCTAGACTAGGGATATTTTTCTTAAGATATCTGTGACTTACAAAAATGTAAAAATAACTTACTTGCAAACAAATCAGAACATTCAATGGACATCCCCTATAATTCACAAGGACAAGCCATTGTCGAAAGAGCTAATGGTACCCTTAAATAATATCTCAAAAAATTAAGAGGGGGAGATACTACAGGGAACAGTAATATACTCTCCTTCTATGCATTTAATTTTAACTCTTTATGTAATACATTTTTTATATGTGGATGATATTGGTCAGACAGCGGCTGAGCGCTTTTGGCATCCTGATTTCTCTCCGCTTCCTTATACCCGGTGGAAAGATCCTTTGACCAGAGTATGGAAAGGTCCAGACCCAGTGCTCCGAAAAGGGCGAGGGTTTGTTTGTATTTTTCCCCAGGATGAGGACACCCCACGCTAGATGCCAGAAAGGTGGTGCCGAATCTTTCCGTCTCCAACAGAGGATGGCTCGCCTCACTTACTTTAAACTGCCAGAACAGACGGAGAAGACCACGTCTCCCCCCTTACAGCTGGAGGGATGTTTCATGCAGAACTTTGGAAACTGGTTGCTGCCCTGGGACCAATCAGAGTGCAAATAGCCAGGAGCGGTTATACTGCCACAAAAGACTTCAATCTGACTTTGCGGGCCTGTGTTCCTAGACCTTTTTTACTGGTAGTGGGCTCGGGATCAAAAGTTCTCATCTCTTTCCAAGGGGGACATCTATTGCATAATATCCATTGTGACCATTGTGTGTTAACAAATTGTCTACCTGTGTCCCTGCCTTCGTCAGGCACAGGTCCCATGATAGTGTTTATAACTATGCAACCTCCATATATGTTATTACCTGTGGAAGTAGGACGACCCTGGTATGCTAATTATGGGTATCAGTTAGCGTTAGAACTACAGGCACAGGTAAAAAGAGTTAAGCGCTTCATAGGGTTACTTATTGCTGGGATAACTATTAATTTCTCTAATTGCTACATCTACTGTTTCTACTATAGCTCTTTCGCAATCTGTACAAACTGCCACACATGTGAATTCTCTAGCCTGAAATACCTCTCACGCCTTGGCTACTCAGGAGCATAGAGACCAAAAAATTTTAAGCCAGTTGGAAGGATTGGAAGAAGCAGTAGAATTTTTGGGGGGGCAATTATCGGTGTTAAGAATTCAAATGTCTTTAATATGACATGGAGGATTTCAACATATTTGTGTCACTCCGTTGAAAGCCTTGAACTATTCTCGGGATGCTGTTAAACATCATTTGCAGGGAATATGGTTTCATAGTAATGTAAGTCTAGGTCTTGCAGAGTTGCAAAAGGAAATTGCTAATATAGGACATTCACAACTAGATGTACAAAATTCTGCTACTATCGTATCTGATTTTGGATGGGTTGCACGGGTTTAATCATGGAAATATAATGAAATATTCCTTTTGGATTTTTATCATTATATTCATTGTCTTGGCTATATTGATTGTAGGATGGGGAGTTTCCTTGTTTTGTACAGGACAACGACTGCATGCTCAGGCACAAATTCATATGCTTGCTTTATTTAAAAAAGAAGGGGGGGAGATGTTGGAGGCTAGGGCATGGTTGGAGTCGTGGGTCAAACCAGGCCCTGACTTGTGTGTCCTTTAAAGTCCGGAAAGTTGAGTAACACTGAGAAAGGGTCTGTGCTAGGTGTCGTGCGCTCGCCTATGTGACTTCCACACGCTTTCCCTACAGAAGGGAACAATGTGGTCAGGGTCATGAATTCTTAGTTGGTCCTTGTTCCTATACTTCCCATAATCCACTCCCTGTTTGATTGTAACTTCTTGTAGCTAATGGCATTAGCCGTGACTACCTGGCATCACGAGATTTGTTTGTAGTTAATGTAAACTTGTTACAGGAACTTGCGGTCATCTGACTAGATACTGAGGTATTACTCCTATTGTGGTTTGCCTTATAAATGCTTGTAAGATGTGGAATAAAATCGGCACTGTTGGACATCCTCCTCCGTGCTCCTCCTGCCCCCATCTCTTTGTCTCTTAATTTCTTTTCACCATCCTCTTACCCTCATGTTCCTGGTCGATTTGTCTCACTGGCCAGGACATGCCTTTTAAGGCAAGGGAAACAAAACCAAAACAGTTGGGACATCAAAATAAAAACCTTTTTGTACAGGGGCGCCTAGGTGGCTCAGTGGGTTAAAGCCTCTGCCTTGTGCTCGGGTCATGATCCCAGGGTCCTGGGATCCATGGGGCTCTCTGCTCCGTGGGGAGCCTGTTTCCTCCTCTCTCTCTGCCTGCCTCTCTGCCTACTTGTGATATCTGTCAAATAAATAAAATATTAAAAAAAAAAAAAACTTTTGTACAGTGAAGGAAATCAACAGAACAAAAAAGCAACCTAATGAATAAAATATTGCAAATTATATATGCTGTAAGGGGTTAATATCCAGAATATATAAAGAACTTAAACAACTCCACACACATAAACACACATCAGACTGGGGCACCTGGCTGGCTCAGCTCAGTCAGTAGGGCATGAAAATCTTGATCTTGAGGTTGAGTTTGAGCCCCATGTCGGGTGTAGAGATTACTTAAAAACATCTTTAAAAAATCTGATTTAAAAATAGGCAGAGGACCTGAATAGACACTTTCCCAAGGAACACTTAACAGATGGCCAACAGGTTCACTGGTCATCAAAGAAATGCAAATCAAAACCACAATGACATACCACCTGATAGCATCCAGAAAGGCTAAAATAAAAAATTACAAATGTTGGCCATGATGTAAGAAAAAAGGAACCCTCATACACCGTGTCCTCCCCCCACATCCCCTCTCCCAACCCATCCCCCACATCAGGCCCACAGCCCAGCTCACACTCCCTCCCGTCCTCCTCACTCACAGCGCACCCCTCCCACTCTTTCCACAGTCACACACAGACACACCACAGTGTCCCCACAGTCACACACAGACACGTCCACACAATCACAACCACTCATTCCCCACAGCCACACACGGACACAATCTTCCTGAAATGAGCTCTCAGAGGGACCCTCCTGCCCCGGACTGGCTCAAGATCCTGCGTGTTCCTTCTGGACGGAGTCTCTTTCTGTCTCTCACTCGTTCGCTCCGGCCCCTGCACCAGGAAGCTCTCAAACACCCCGTAGTTGTGTCTGCACACGGTGTGCACCTCGGACCTCTTCAGCTCCATGAAGTCCTTTTGGCTGTTCAGTACTGAGCGTCCGGCCGCCCCAGCTCGGTCACCGGCCGGAACTCCCCCACGTCGCTGTCGAAGCGCACGTACTCCTCGCCGTTATAGAAATACTTATCCAGGAGCCGCATCCGCTCTGTCCCGTTGGAATAATGACACTCGGACTTCACCAGGAACAGGAAATGTGCTGTGGGGACAGAGACGATCCGGTCACCCGCGGGCTTCTGGAAGACACTGACGGCGGCGCCCCTCGCTGGCTCGCCCCGCGCTCCCAAACCACCAGCACACACCGCCCGTCTTCCCTCTGGGCGCGGCGGGAGAGGAGGCCACTGGGTCCCGGGCTCGGCGGCGGACCCCCAGCCTGAGCAGCGAGGACACTTGCCCCTCACCGCCTCCTCCTGGACGCCTGCGGCTGAAGACACCGGCCTCCCTCCTCGCCTCCCACAGCCCTTTCCCCCGCCTTAAACACGTCCCACCTGCTTCCCCACCCCCGGAACACTCGGTTTGGGCTGAGCAGGCTCAGGCCCCTGCCGCCCCTGCGAATCCAGGGAAGGAAACAGAAGCGTCCCCTCCACTCCCTGAGCTGAAAATGCAGGGAAAGTGACGCACAAAACCCAACCAGGACAGACTTTGTGCGGGGTGAGAAACGTCCCAGGAGACGTGTGCAGTTCTAGAGCCGAGAATAATTGGATGATCTCAGTTACCTTGGAGTGCCAGAGAGGTGGTCTCAAGAGCGACATTCCAGACGTGACATGAAAGATTAAGTAGATGTGAGATGTGAGCTGGTGTGTGTGTGTGTGTGTGTGTGTGTGTGTGTGTGTGTGTGTTTGGGAGCAAGGGGGGCCTGTTTCAGGTAAAGGTAATAAATTGTACAAAATCTTGAAAGAATTGATGGTGAACCTCCTTAGGAAACCAGAACAAAAGTTCACTGAAGCACAGATAGTGAGAGGAAGGAAGGGAAAAGATTACATTGGAGAAGTCACTTGGGGCTGGGCCCTTAAAGCCTGTGGGTGATAGTAGGATTTTGATTTTATACTAAATGTAATGGAAAACCATGAAGAGTTTTAAAGAGAGAAAAACCATGATCCTATTACAGGATCACAATCCCTTTTCTGAATTTTCAATGCAGATAGCTTAGAAAATCAGTTTTTTTCTTGTTTGTTTTTGGTGCCCAAAACTCATTTGGTAAATCTGACCTGATGAATTAAGGAGTCAAACGTGTCTCAGAGCTCTTACTTGTCCTTCTGTAGTTTAATATGTGTAAATATAGTTATCTATGATATAAATGTGTATGTTTTGGTGTTTTTGTCTTTATGTCATTGAAATGTGAAAATAAAGCTAATTCCTTTATCAGGACCCATAAATGGAGGCCACCCAAGCATTCCACCCATATCCCAAATCTAAACTTACAGTCTGCACCTACAGAGAACACCTGTCAAGGAAACTTAACATATACCAGTTACAATTCTCCAACTTGAGTTTAGCTAGCTTACCTTCCCCCAGAAAATAAGACCTGGTAACCTTATATGGAAAACCCCGACCTTTTAGCCAATCATGCACAGTTTCCATGTTCCCTCTTCTAAAGCTCTACAAACTTACACTTGCCCAAATACCTTGGGAAAAGTGCTCCACAGTTTTTGAATCACTTTACTCCCCCAATCTATGGATTATTTTCCCTTGGATAAAGGATATCAAACATTTTACTAAATTGATTTAGTTTTGTCATTTGTCAATGCCTTAAAGAGTTAAAGAATAACCCTATGGTTAAAAGTGAGGCAGATAAATGGAAGCTCCTGATATCATCAGTGGTCTAGAAAGTGGAATTACTGCAGAAATGTGAAACATTTTACTGAAAAATATTTGTTACTGTCACCACCATTTAGGTTTAAAAAGGCAAGTTGTTGAAAATTAATAAAGACTGTGTGAAATACTGAAAAATTTGTCTTAAAGCAAAAAATAGAAATGAAGAGTTTCATTTGCTTTGATTAAATGGATTCAACAAAAAAGTGAATTTTTGCAACTCTCTAGTTTTTTAAAGTAATGAAACAAGCTAAAATAAACCATGAAATACTGAATTAGAAGGTGAATGTGTGTATAAAGAGTGAGTCTAGAAATTTTAGAAGCAGTACAGTGGAAAACGGTTTTCAACCACAGCATTGTAGACATTTTAGACCTCATAATCTTGGTGATGGGGGCTGGGGTGGCCTTTTCTGAACATACTAGACTATTTAGTCTCTCTGGCCTCTACCCACTGGTTGTCAGAAAAAAGTCCTAGTGTGACAAGCATAAGTGGCTCAAGATATTGTCAAATGTTCATGCGGTGAAGGAACAGGGTTGGGAGGGGGGTGAACATGTCCTGTGTGAGAACCATTGGTGAAAATCATCTGAGAAAACTGTGGTGAAAGAGTCATTATTAATCATGAAGCAGTGGAAAATTACATAGAAAAATTTTCCAGTATCATACCTCTTAAAAATCTTGATCTTATATGAAACTTAGGTTTTCTAAAAATCTGGTCCCAGTACAGAGCTGTTTTTCTAGCAAAATAAATTTGTTTAGGACCAAAATATACTGATTTTTTTCCTTGGCAATTGGTCACTGGAATTGGCCACACACTACTTATTGTGATTTATAATAAGAAATATGTATTTGGCCTTAGTTTCTTGCCCAGAGCTCTTAAAACTCTGGAAATGTCCTATGTGGTAAGAGCAGTAAAGGTGTCTTTTGTTACATTAATGAGGTTGACTTTGGATACCCCTGTGGGATGAGGGCTTGTTGCCAGGAGAATCCACCATGTGATTGGAGGGTTGAAACTTTTAGTCCCATCCTTGCTGACTGCCAGTGAGGGGAGAAAGGCTGAAGATGGGGTTCAGTCCCCAATGGCCAATGATTTAATCAATGATGCTTATGTAAAGAAGCCTCCATAAAAATCCAAAAGTCGTGGTTCAGAGAGCTTTTGGGTTAGTGAACACGTGAAGTTTCTGGGAGACTGGCATGCTTGGAGAGGGCCAAAAACTCTGTGCCCTTTCCCCATACTTGCTCTATCTCTTTCATTTGGCTGTTCTTTAATTTTAGCCTTTTATAACAAATAGGTAATCTGGTAAGTGAAATGTTCTTTGAGGTCTGTGAGTGCTCTAGCAAATTAAGCAAAGCCAAAGATAAGGAGTCATGTGAACCTCCAAAGTTTGTCCCTTCCATCAGAATCACAGGTGACAACCTGAATTTCTGACTGGAATCTAAAGTGGGAGAGGGGCTGTCTTATGGGACTGAGCCCTTCATTTGTGGGATCTCCATGTAGATAGCATTAGACTTGAGCTGAATTGAGGATCATCCAGCTGGTGTTGGAGAATTGCTTGGTGGCATGGAAAACCTCCCTACACACTGAAATTGGTACCAGAACACCTTAGTCACCAAGTCATAATTTATCCTTCACATTCTCTTTCTTAGTTTTGTGCCATTGGTTCCCTGCTTATCTATGGTAGTAAAGTACAGCCACAACCATTTCATTCCTGTTCAATGTCCCAAATAATCTATTTTCTAACTTTCTGTCTCCTACTCCCAGTACCATTAGGCATCAAAATTACTAGCATTGGCCTGATGTAGAACTCTCTTTTCTACAGTCAAATCCCTCAGAAGGAGAGAAACTAAGAAAATAATGACAGTCTCGTATAGATAGTTTACAAAAATGAGCATGTCCCCAGACTTTGAATAGATACCTTTGTTAAGCTCCTTTTGCCCTATAACATGACGTCAGAGAAGAGTGCAGCCTGGATTAGATCTCTAAGGTCTATGCTACGATTCAGAAATTCTCAAATTATATTCTAGACAGATGAGAATGTTAAAAAATAAGAAATGTTTGAAGTTGCTGTCCTGTTCAACATGTAGCTTATATGATTAGCACTGTTAGTCTATGTTCATGTGCCCAATTTAAGGTTGCAGACTTAGCAAACACAAATGTGAGATGCTCAGTTAAATTTGGATTTCAGATAAATTATCAATGTTGACCTGAAATTCAGATTTAACTGGGTATCCTATTTTTTATTTGGAAAGCCTAGCCCAATTGTTAACAAAATCTTAGAAGGAGTATATTTAATATTTCTTTGTATTCTTCAATACATGCCCATGACAGCTGGCACATAGCATGAACTCATATGGAACTTTTCAGGTAGTAAATGCAAAATGGATGATTTTTTTTCTGTATATGGAAACTAGCAGCATTTGCCCCTCTCCCCAACTCTAAGATACACACTGTAACATATAAACATCAAAAGTTTATCAGTTTTACCCAATCTAGTACTATTCACTAACAATAGAACCCCAAGCTCTAGAATCAGAAAGTTTGAATTTAAACACGAGCGCTTCTACTTTGATCAATTTTTTTTAAAGATTTTATTTATTTATTTGACAGAGAGTGAGATCACAAGTAGGCAGAGAGACAGAGAGGGGAGGGGAAGCAGGCTCCCTGCTGAGCAGAGACCTCCCGATGTGGGACTTGATCCCAGGACTCTGGGATCATGACCTGAGCTGAAGGCAGAGGCTTAACCCGCTGAGCCACCCAGGCGCCCTACTTTGATCAATTTTTAATATCCATGAGCTTTTTTTCTTTATCTCTAAAATAGATTTAATAATATCATATTCTCACAGTGTTATTACTAAGTGTGAAGTTAAATATTGACTCTTCCTATGCTGATCACATAGTAATTCCTCAATATATATCCCCATTTTAATTTTTATAACTTCTATGAATGTAAACTCATAAGCTCTTTCTACCTTAACCTCCTAAAGCAAATAATATCTTTGTTATGATTTGGCAGTTTTCTTCTATTAATTTTATCGCTAATTACCTTATGAAGCTCTTGTAGATAGGGCAAGCATGCAGGGTTTTTTTTACTGTGGAAAGAAGTGGGGATCCATATAATAGAGATGGGTGGTCACTGAAGAAAATGTCATAATTTTCTAAGGGACATGGCCTGGATGTGGTGACAAAGCTAACTCCCTTCCTTCCCCCATCCCACAATGGCCTATGTGCCAAGGTATGTACTTACATGATGTGTCCTTAGCCCAAGCCAGGGGAGGGCTCAGCATCATCAGTATCACTATCAGAGCTGCCATTGTTAAGCCTCTAGGGAACCACAAATGTGCCATGCTGGAGAACAGAGAGGACAGGGTTTGGGGAGCAGTTAAGTCTCAGTGAGGACTAGAACCATCTTTCACCCATACACAAAGTCATACTAACTAAGGAATTGATACTTGTTTCTGGATTGGGTAATCTCTGTGTTGAAAACCAATCAGCCTCAGGTATGAAAAGCATCATCTGTTGCTGGTCAGAGATTCAGTATTAAGATCCAATTCTGAAACTGAGAATTTCCTGAATGAAAAAGATTGTTTTAATTTAAGTACTTTAAAGATTTGATCTAGTTGCATGTGAAACATTTTATTGGGCACATATTGTGAGCCAATTTTGTGCTGGGTAGTGATGTGCACACAAATTTGAAACTTTTAGGAACATTTATTTCTTTTTCTTGAAGACAAGAGTTATTTCCACAAATGTGTGTGAGTGTGTTTAGGAACTGAAGGTGTGCAGAGATAATTGCAAGTCAGGAGACCTTTCATTTGGTCCCTTTTGCACCATAACTTAGTGTTGTAGGTTTGGGAAGATTACTTAACCTCTCACATTTGAAATGAAGGCCCTGACAGGATTTTATATAAATTGAAGTGGCAGCTGTGTAGTAATTCTAGTTCCTTGAGAAGTTCCCTCATTATTGTTACTCACCTCTGAAAATGACAAAATTTGCTTTTATCTTATGTAATGACAGCTAACGTATTAGTCTTCTTCCTAGGAAAGATAACAGTGACCTCTAAATTCCTAAATCCAGTCTATCATTCTCAGTTATTATTTCAGAGTTCTCAGCATAATGCTGTACAAGTTTGAACATTTCACAACAAAAATAGTATTTTACTTACTTTGGAAAAATATATTTCTATTAAGTTCAAAATTTTGTAGAAGTTGGATAGGAGTATTATTGTCCCTGGATTTGAGAAGAAACTATATTCTTGGACCCAAGTGATAATTTGGAACTACTGAAAATCGTGATTGCAACCAGAATGTCACATTTAATTTGTCAAACATTAATCATAATTTACTCAGAAACTAATTGTGACAGGTGATAATCTAGGAAAGCCAAGCTAAATTCACCTTAGATTATAGAATAAAAGGAATGGCAAAGAAAGGAAATTCTATATCACGAACATGCTGAAATATAAAAAGAACAGTATCAAAATTTGTTCATATAAATTTGGTGTATAAATTAAAAATCATACAAATTTGATTTTACAACAATGGGCAAATGACTCTGATCTAAATTATGTGATGAATAATAAAAATATGCTGCTTTATAGTATATATATTTCATACTCTTCTTTGATATTAATTCAATATAAGAATATTTCGTGCAACACAATGTCACAACTGTCACCCAACATCAATCCTACAGGTGATCTTGAGGCTGAACTTCTCCACTGAAAACAAGAGAAGAAGCAGTTCTGCTCAACCTCTACTGTGTATGGGAATTGTCAAATAAAGGCTCACATCCTGAGGAAAGATAGTTAAATTGGTTTCTGGAAGAAAGTGGTGCTCAGTACAGAAGTTCTACAATTCTCAGAAAGCTACTACCACTCATATGGAACATAAAAAAGATAATTTTAATTAAATTCAATTAGTTAACATATAGTGTATCTCATTAGTTCAGAGGTAGAATTCAGTCATCCATCAGTTGCATATAATGCCCAGGGCCCATTACATCACATGCCCTCCTTAATGCCACCTAATTACCCCATCCCCTCACCTTCCTCCCCCCCAGCAAACTTTAGTTTGTTTCCTATATTTAAGTCTTTTATGACTTGTCTTCTCCTGTTTTCATTTCATTTTATTTTTCCTTCCCTTTCCCTATGTTCATCTGTTTTGTTTCTTAAATTTTACATATGAGTGAGATCCCTGATTGGCTTATTTTGCTCAGCGTAATACCCTCTAGTTATATTAACATCATTGCAAATGGTAAGATTTTACTTTTTTGATCTCTGAGCAATATTCCATTGTATATATACACCACTTTTTAATCATTTAATTATTGATGGATATCTGGGCTGTTTCTCTGGTTTGGCTATTGTGGACATTGCTGCTGTAAACATTGGGGTGCAGGTGCCCCTTCAGATCACTACACGTATATCCTTTGGGGCAAACACCTAGTAGTACAATTGCTGGGTTGTAGGATAGCTCTTTTTTACCTTCTTGAGGAACCTCCATATTGTTTTTCAGAGTGGCTGCAGCAGATTGCATTTCTACCAACAGTGTAAGAGGGTTCCCTTTTCTCCCCATCTTTGCCAACATTTGTTGTCTCCTGACTTATTAATTTTAGCCATTCTGACTGGTGTGAGGTGGTGTCTCACTGTGGCTTTGATTTATATTTCCCCGATGCTGAGTGATGTTGAGCATTTTTTCATGAGTCTGTTGGCCATTTGTAAGTCATCTTTGGAGAAATGTTTGTTCATGTCTTCTGCCCCATTTCTTGACTGTATTATTTGTTCTATGGCTGTTGCATTTTACAAGTTCTTTATAGATCTTGGATAGTAGCCCTTTATCTGTTAAGACATTTGCAAATGTCTTCTCCTATTATCTTTTGGTTTTGTCGACTATTTCCTTTGCTGTGCAGAAGCTTACCTTGATGAAGTCCCAATAGTTCATTTTTGCTTTGTTTTCCTTGCCTTTGGGGATGTGTCTAGCAAGAAATTGCTGTGGCTGAGGTCAAAGGGATTGCTGCCTGTGTTCTCCTCTAAGATTTTGATGGATTCGTCTCACATTTAGATCTTTCATCCATTTTGAGTTTATTTTTGTGTATGGTATAAGAAAATGGTCCAGTTTCATTCTTCTACATGTGGCAGTCCAATTTTCACAATACCTTTTGTTGAAGAGACTGTTTTTTATTCTGTTGGAATTAAAGACCGTAGAGTTTAGGTTCCATTTCTGGTTTCTCTATTCTGATCAATTGATCTATGTGTCTGGTTTTGTGCCAGTTCCATATTTTCTTGGTGATTAAAGCTTTGTAATAGTGCCTGAAGTCTGGCATTGTGACACCACCAGGTTTGGTTTTCTTTTTCAACATTCTTCTGGCTATTTGGGGTCTTTTCTGTTTCCATACAAATTTTAGGATTGTTTGTTCCAGATCTGTGAAAAATGTTGATGATATTTTGGTACAGATGGCATTGAAAATATAGATTGCTCTGGATAGAATAGATATTTTAATGATGTTTATTTTTCCAGTCCATGAGCATGGAATGTCTTTCTGTTTCTTTGTGTCTTCCTCCTCTAACTATCGCTCTATAGTTTTCAGAGTACAGATCCTTTACATGTTTGGTTAGGTATATTCCTAGGTATCTTATGGTTTTTGATGCAATTATAAATGTGATTGATTCTTTAATTTCTCTTTCTTCTGTCTCATTGTTAGTGTATAGAAATGCACCTGATTTCTGGGCATTGATTTTATATCCTGTCATTTTGCTGAATTCTTGTATGAGATCTAGCAATTTTGGGGTGGAGTCTTTTCATTTTTCCACAGAGAGTATCAGGTTATCTGCAAAGAGTGAGAGTTTGACTTCTTTGTTGATTTGGATGCCTTTTAATTCTTTTTGTTATCTGATTGCTGAGACTAGGACTGCTAATATTTTGTTGAACAACAGTGGTGAGAATGGACATCCCTGTTGTGTTCCTGACCTTAGGGGAAAAGCTCTCAGTTTTTCCTCATTGAGAATGATATTCACTGTGGGTTTTACCTATATAGCTTTTATGATATTGAGGTCTATTCTCTTTATCTCTGTACTGTGGAAAATTTTAATCAAGAAGGGATGCTGTATTTTGTCAAATGCTTTTTCTGCATCTATTAGGAGGATCATATGGTTCCTGTTCTTTCTTTTGTTAATTTGATATATCATATTGATTAATTTGTGGATATTGAACAATGTTTTCAGCCCAGAAATAAATTGCACTTGGTCGTAGTGAATAATCATTTTAATGTCCTGTTCAATCCTACTGGCTAGTATCTTGGTGAGAATTTTTGCATCCATGTTTATCAGGGATATTGGTCCATAAATCTCCTTTTAGGTGGGGTCTCTGTCTGGTTTTGGGATCAAGGTGATGCTGGCCTCATAGAATGAGTTTGGGAGTTTTTCTTCCATTACTATTTTTTTTGGAAATAGCTTCAAGAAGAATAGGTATTAGATCTTCTTTGAATGTTTGGTAGAATTTCCCTGGGAAGACATCTGGTCTTGGACTTTTGTTTGTTGGGAGATTTTTGATTACTGGTTCATTTTGATTAGTGGTTCAATTTCCTTGCTGGTCATGTGTCCATTCAGGTTTTCTATTTCTTCCTGTTTTAGTTTTGATTGTTTATATCTCTCTAGAAATGCATCCATTTCTTTCAGATTGCCTAATTTGTTGGCTTTTAGTTGCTCATTACATGTTCTTATAATTGTTGTATTTCTTAAGTGTTGCTTGTGATCTCTCTTCTTTCATTTGTGATTTTATATATTTGGGCCCTTTCTCTTTTCTTCTTCATGAGTCTGGCAAAGAGTTTATCAATGTTATTAATTCTTTTAAAGAAGAAACTCCTAGTTTCATTGATCTGTTTTACTGTTCTTTTTGTTTCCATTTTATTGATTTTTGCTCTAATCTTTATTATTTCTCTTCTCTTTCTGGGCTTAGGGTTTATTTGCTATTCTTTCTTTCTCCTTTAGGTGGAAGGTTAGATTGCATATTTGAGACTTTTCTTGTTTCTTGAGAAAGGCCTGTATTGCTATATACTTTCCTTGTAGGACTGCCTTTGCTACATCCCAAAGGTTCTGAACTGTTGTATTTCATTCTTAATGCTTCCATGAATTTTTAAAAATTCTTCTTTAATTTCCTGGTTGACCCATTCATTCGTCAGTAGGATGCTCTTCAACTTGTATTTATATTTGTACTCTCTCCATGAATTTGTGTTCCTTCCAAATTCTCTCTCATGATTGAGTTCAAGTTTTAAAGCATTGTGGTCTGAGAATATGCAGTGAATAATTTCAGTCTTTTGGTACACAGTTGAGGCCTGATTTGTGACCCAGCATGCGATCTATTCTGGAGAATGTTCCATATGCACTTGAGAAGAATGAATATTATGTTGCTTTTGGATGAAGTGCTCTGAATATATCTGTGAAGTCCATCTGGTCCAATGTGTCATTCAAAGCCCTTGTTTCCTTGTTGATCTTCTTCTTAGATGATCTGTATATTGTTGTGAGTTGGGTGTTGAAGTCCCCTGCTATTATTGTATTATTATAAATAAGTTTCTTTTATTTTTGTTAATGGGTTTACATAATTGGCTGCTCCCAACTTAGGGGCATACATATTTACAATTGTTAGATCTTATTGGATAGAGTCTTTGATTATGTCCCTCTCCATCTCTTATTACAGTCTTTGGTTTAAAATCTAATTTGTCTGATATAAGGATTGCTACCTAGCATTCTTTTGATGTCCATTAGCATGGTAAATTGTTTTCAGTCTCTCACTTTCAGTCTGGAGGTGTCTTTTGGTCTGAAATGTGTCTCTTGTAGATAGCATACTGATGGGTCTTGTTTTATTTTATTTTATTTTTTATCCAATCTGATATGCTGTCCTTTTGTTGGGGCATTTAGCTCATTTACATTCAGAGTAATTATTGAAAGATATGAATTTAGTGCCATTGCATTGCCTATAAAGTCACTGTTTCTGTAGGTTGTCTCTGTTCCTTTCTGGTCTTTGTTACTTTTGGGCTCTCTCTTTGCTTACAGAATCCTCTTTAATATTTTTTATGGGCCTGACTTAATGTTCATAAATTCTTTTAGTTTCCATTTGTCCTGAGGGCTCTTTATCTCTCCTTCCATTCTGAATGACAGCCTTGCTGGATAAAGTATTCTTGGCTGCATTTTTTTCTCATTTAGCACATTGCATATATGATGCCAGTCCTTTCTGGCTTGCCAGGTCTCTGTGGACACGTCTGCCACCAGCCTTATGTTTCTACCCTTGCAGGTTAAGGACCTCTTGTCCCAAGTGGTTTTCAGAGTTTTCTCTTTGTCTCTGAAATTTGCAAGCTGCACTATTTTATGTCAGGGTGTTGACCTATTTTTACTGATGTTGAGGGGTGTTCTCTGTGCCTTCTGGACTTGAATGCTTGTTTCCCTTCCCAGAGTAGGGAAATTCTCAGCTATAAATTGTTCAAATAAACCTTCTGCCCCCTTCTCTCTTTCCTCATCTGGGATCCCTATTATTTGAATATTATTGTGCTTTATGGTATCACTGATTTCTCAAAGTCTCACCTCATGATCCGGTTTTTCTTAACTTCCTTACTTTGCATCATTTTGTCTTCTCTATCACTGACTCTATCTTCCTGTTATCCCAGTAGTTAGAGCCTCCATTTTTTACTGTAACCCAGTAATAGCAGTTTTAATTTCAGCCTGATCAGATTTTAGTTCTTTTATTTCTGCAGTAAGGAATTCTATGGTGTCTTTTATGCTTTTTACAAGCCTAGCTAATATCTTTATAGTTGTTGTTTTGAATTCTAGTTTCATCATCTTACTTATATCCGTATGGATTAAATCTATGGCAGAGAGTACTACCTCTTGTTCTTTCTTTTGCTGTGAATTTCTCCTTCTAATCATGTGTCCTGAAAAGAAAGAAAGAAAGGAGGAATTAAAGAGAAAGAAGAAAAGAAAAAAAAAAAAAGCAAAAAAAAAAAACCCACAAAACAATAATAATATCAACAACACCAACAACAACATCCTCAGGAAGTGAATGTGATATACACTCTGATATTGTGTTTTGGCGCTCTTTCCCACTGGTCCTTCTTTTACAGAGTTTCTTTTTGCTTTTAGTGGGGAGTATTTGTTCCCTTAAGTAGGTAGACTGATGTGTGAAGTTAAGCTAGTGCTGATGTTTTGGAGCTTTCTTTAATCAATAGACTTGGTAGATGTAGGGTGTTTGTGTTGATCTTCTGAGGGAGAGGCCTGTTGTGCAGACTGACAAACTGACTTGCCTTTATAACATTGGTCCTACCAGGCCAGAGTCTCAGGGCTTAGTGTAGAGGACTTCAGTCTCCACTAGAGGAGCTGTGTTTCTCACCAGAGTCTGACTCTCCTGCTGGGTGGGAGCAGGGAGGGGTAGTGGAAGAGGAAGAATACGGGATCACCTTGCCCTCTTGTTCCTGGAGAGTGGAATTCCTGACAGCTGCTTCTCAGGAGACCCTCTTGGAGAAGCAAGCAATCTCCTCTGACTTGGGCCCTGGTGAGTTCCCTGCCCTACCTGTCTGTGTCCAGGTCAGTGGTGTGCCCAGATCCACAGATCACCTGTATTTTCTCTCTGTCCAGTGGCTGGGATGCAAAACTCCAAGTTTTAAAGGGCTTGGTAATGTGTGCACTCACTCCCATGTCCCAGTGGGGAGGTTCAGGGTGTGCCCATCCCCAAAAAGCTGCTGCACAGTGCACACTCAGAGGCTGGAGTTTATTTTAATGCTCAGCAAAAAGTTGGAGCCAGGCTATCAGCCATCTGCACTTGACTCAGTCTCCTAATCCCTGGTGTCCCAGAAAAGCCATTGCAGAAGCCTGAATGTATTGTGTCAGACAGCAAAAAGCAGCAGCCAGGTTATCCATGAGCTGCTCCAGTCTCTGTACTCCTCTCAGTCTGTCCCAGAAAAGCAGCTGTTTTTCAGTTGCACTGAGGTTAAAGTCTATTGTGGCTCACAAAGAAATTTAAGAGGTTTTCTGCTCTCTGTGTACTTCTGAGACTCACTGCTAGGCTCTACTCAGTGACTACTTGATAGTCCCTTTTTGTCTGCAGGAGACAAATCTGCTCTTCAAGAAGGGGAGCAAGCTTTCCCTGAGCAACCCAGGGATCCTCTTGCCATGGCTTATTGTGCAGTCACAAACCACTGCTATCTTTCCAACTTACTCCCTCTTCCTGACTTTGCTCTGCAAACTGTGGTTCCTTCCCTTTTTGGCTATGCATCTTCCCACTCCCCCAATTCCAGGTTCTGAATTTCTCTTCTGCCAAATCCTCTCACTCCAACTGTACAGATTATTTCCTTACTCCTCTGATCATCTTTCTAGTTGTTCAAAGTAGTTGAAGATTGATCTAGTTGTATTTGAAGGACGAGGCAAGTCCAGAATCCCTCTACTACTTGGCCATCTTGCACCCCCCCCCCACTAATATGGAACTTAATGTGAGAAGCAGGTCAGTGGTCCCTAACCTAGTAACAAGAAATGGATAAACAGGGTTAACTTCTTCTTACCATAGAAGATATACATCCTCAACAGAAGAAGAGTGAGTCATTTACAGGCTGTACTATCACTTAGCTTACTTGATGGGACCCTTCCCAATGAGACCTCAGTGATGTCCTCCCTTAGGAACTTTGCATGGAGCCAGTTTTGACACTCTGATGCTATCTCAGTTAGTGGTCAGGGTTTCAACTTCTGAATTTTTTCCTTTTCTTTTCTTTTTATTTCTCTTTTTCTTTCCTTTTCTTTTCTTTTCTTTCTTTCTTTCTTTTTTTTTTTTTTTTTTTTTTTTTTTTTTTTTTTTTTTTTTTTTTTTTTTTTTTTTTTTTTTTTTTTTTTTTTTTTTTTTTTTTTTTTTTTTTTTTTTTTTTTTTTTTTTTTTTAAGAACCAGAGTGTTTGCCGTTGTGTAGTCTCAGAGAGAACAGCTGGAGAAAACAACTTCTCACAGGTCTGTCCATTAACATTGTGTTCAGGAAGATTTTTGGTTTTCTCTCTCTTTGATCTAGACCTTGTGTTAATTGTGCTGTGGCAAAGTATTTACCTCTTTATTCAGTATAAATACTGGCAAGATTATTTTTCAAAATTCCACTTTTGTTTTTCATTAACAACTGCCCAATGATTCCTGGTGTGTGCCTGGAATGTTGTTTGTCTTCTTGAAAATAAATAAAATCTTTTAGCAGTTATTTTTCTTATAATCCATCCTTATAGAAAAACAATTATCTTCTCTGAAAAATTAAACTTATTGGTAATTATTCTTCCCAAAGGGGAGAATGAGATACTTCCTTTGTTTTAACATCTCTTCCAGTGTGGAATACCTGTCAAACAAATCAACTATTTCAATAGCGTAGAGTAATTTTGAGAACTTTGCAGCATATGACCCTGACTAATTATCACTAGCATCTGTATTTTGGTCATATGTTCATTCTGTAGGCTACGTGAGCAAGATAAAGGAGCAAAACAGGGTGCTCTTACACATCTATTTAGAAAGCTAAAGATCATTTGAGTTCAAAAGATAGCCTGTTGGTCTTTGTAGCTCAAAATTTAGGACCTGATCTTAAAGAAAAAAGCTTTCAGAGAAGTTAGTTGCTAGAATAAGAACATAGAGAACATAAAATTAAAAAGTTCTCTAAACCACTGGCTGCACAAGCTTTGTAATAATCACAGCAGAAGGTAATGTAAGGACTATTAGAAATTTTAAGCTTCTCCAGAATTGAGGAATCCTTATTGTTTTTACAAATTCTAACCTATGAAAAACACAAAAGCATAAAATAATCTGTCCTAGAGGCAACTGGCTCTGCCATCTAGGCAAAATACATAGCAGTTGGTTTATTTTCCTTGCAGAACAGCAATTAAACACTAAATTCTTTAGACTGTCAACATTCCTTTCAGTGCTGCTGGCAGTACTAATTACAATGATGCTCATCTTGACCTTGGTCTTTCCAGTTTTCATCTTGTAACTGATTTTTAGTTTCATACGATTGTGGCAAGAGAAGTTGCTCAACATTATTTAAATTTTCTTGAATTTATTAGGACTTGTTTTGTGGCCTAACATATGATCTTTCCTAGAGAATGTTCAGGTCTGGTTCATAGAAAGCCTGGATGCCTCTCAGCTGGCTGCCTCTGTGCTTGGCACTGGTGTGAATAAGTCACAGTGCATGGGCAGTTTAAGAGTCATTTCTCAGTTTACTATAGCTCTGTGGGTCTCATGGTCACAAGCCCAGGTGGTTTCCAAAGTTAGAGGTTTTGGGAGCTCATCTCTTAGGTGAAGGTCTCAAAAGTTGGGGTACCTAATATGAGGTTAAAATTCCTCTCTCCTCATGGAGAAGCTCTGTGTTTTGAAATCCCTCCTTATTGTGGTTCCTGAGCTTTGAGTTGATGTTTATCATGAAATTGTGTCATGGGCTCTCCAACCCACTTTGAAGTATTTTTTCCTATTGGCCTTATGTGTAGGAGTTGCTCAGCTAGTTTTTAAAAATGAGGATATTGTTCCACATAAAGCTGTAGATTTGGTGTCCCTGGGAAGAGGTGAGTTTAGGATTTTCCCTTGTCACCATCTTGAACTGGGTTCATAATGTTAATACCATTGGATTTCTTGGGACTTAATTTATGCTCTAACGTATTGTTAATCTTGATGAATGTTCCATGTACACTTGAAAGGAATTTGTAGTTTTCCATCATGTAGTGTAACGTCTTAAAAATGTCATCATTTAGTTAATTTGATAATTAGTGCTACTCAATTATTCAATATATTTAACTGATTTTTTAAAGTTTATTTATTTTATAATCACAAAGAGAAGCATTTAAAAATCTCTGATTATGGGAAAGAGGGGAAGATTGCAGTGGAACAGGAGGACCCTAGGCTTGTCTTGTCCTTCAGATACAATTAGATAACTATCAAATCATCCTAAATCCCTAGAAATCAACCTCAAGGCTGGCAAGAACAAACTCCACAACTAAAGATAGAGAAGAAGCCACATCAAAGAATATAGGAAGTGTAAAGATGTGGTTTGGGAAAAACAGATTATGGCTGCTATTGAGAAAAGGGAGTAGTCATAGTCATGGAGAGGGGTAGGAGATAGATTAGCACAAAGGGGAGTACACGGGGAACATGAATTTCCATAGCAATTGACTTGGAAAGACAGAAGGGCTGAATATTGTGAACTCTTGCAACTAGTGGGGCTTAAGGCCTCGAGTTTAAAGGTCAGTGGGCTTGGCTTGGATAGAGCTCAGAAATTATTAGGACTGCTCTTAGAGAGAAGGCAGGGCAAATAGCCCATGGCATACAATATGGAAATAACGATCTGAAGAGCACCTGGGACACATAGTGAGGAACTTATTTGCTCATCTTGGAACATGTCTCAATGAGGCAGCATTCATGGGAAGACTCCTTTAGGAACAAAGGAATTGGCAGGTGCCATTTCCCTCCCCCACTCCTCAACATAAGTGCAGGACCACCTGTAGGAAATAGCACAGAGCTGACACTTGCTACCTAACTTGCTTATACCAGGCTATGTCCTTCATGCTCTCATAGAACTGTCCTTCCCAGTTATACTTGCCTCAGTCCCAGCAGAGTGGACTCCTTTCCTCAGAAGACCAGCCCAAACCCCTCCTCACACATCTCCTGAGTGGGGAGTTTTGTGGAGTCTCAGTTCCGGTGGTCGTATGACAGGTCTCATTTCAGACCAGAGCACACCTAGTTAAGACACACCACATTAAGCCTAGGGACTAAATACTGCCCACATCAGACAAAGATAACAAACAGGTCTGAAGGATAAAGTGATCAAAATAAAATAGCAGAGCACAGCCAAAACACACTGGAGACACTCTTGGAAGCATCAGGACCTGGGGAAGAGGGAACACTACATGGCAGGGGACTAGAGAACCTTTTTTTTCATAAGGACATTATCCTCAAGAACAGGAGACACAGCTGACATTCCCAAGTCACAGAAACATGCACAGATGCATAAATTTATTTGAAGTGTTAAGGCACAGTAATTTATCCCAAATGAAAGAACAGGATAGGACTATGGCCAGAGATCTAAGTGAAACAGATGTATGTATTATGCTTGATGGAGTATTTAAAGCAACAATCATAAGGATACTCACTGAACTTGAGAAAAGAGTGGGAGACATAAGTGAGACCCTAATGTAGAGATAAGGAATAACATAGGAAAGATAAAGGGCTCAATAAACAAAATGAGAAGGATGCTTGATAGAATGAACAGCAGGTTGGAAGAAGCAGACAAATTAATGACCTAGAAGACAGAGTAATGGAGAGTAATCAAGCTGAACAAAAGAGAGAAAAAGAATTAAGTAAAACAAGAATAGATTTAGGGAACTCAGTGAATCCATCAAACATAATAACATTTGTATTATAGGAATCCCAGAAGAAGAGAGAGAAAAGGGGCAGAAAATTTTTTGAAGAAATAATGGCTGAAAATTTCCATAGTCTGGGGAAGGAAACAGATAGCAATATCAGGAGGCACAGAGAACCCTCAACAAAATTAACAAGAGCAGCGCCACACCAAGATATGGTGTAATTAAATTGGCAAAATGTAGTGATAAAGAAAAAAAATTTAAAAGTAGCAGGACAAAAGAAGATAGTAACATACCAGGGAAAACCCACAAGGCTATCAGCTGATTTTTTAGCAGAAATCTTCTAAGCCAGAAGAGAGTGGCATAATATATTCAAAGTGCCAATGGGAAAAATCTATAGCCAAGAATACTTTATCCAGCAGTGCTATCAGACAGAATAGAAGAAAAGATGAAATTTCCTAGACAAAAACTAAGGGAGCTTATGACCACTAAACTAGCCCTTCAAGAAATATTAAAGGGATTCTTCAGGTGTAAAGGAAAGACTCATGGTGACAGTAGTAAAAATGAATATTTCTGTAAAAAAATCAGTTCTAGGAACTCACAAAATACTACAGGCTACCTCAAGAAGCAAGGAAAATAAAAAAAAAATCTAACCTGATACTGAAAGTAGTTAGAAAAGAACAACCAAAAAAGCTTAAAGACAGCAGAAGAAAGGAAATAATAAAGATTAGAGCAGAAATAAATGATATAGAAACTAAGAAAACTATAGGACAGATCAATGAAACCAGTTGATTTTCTGGAAAAAAAAAAAAGATTAATTTGATAAACCACTAGCCAGACTTATTAAGACAAAACCAGAAAGGATCCAAATAAATAAAATCACAACTGAGTCAAGAGAATAACAACCAGCAGGACAGAAATACAAACAATTATAAGAGGTATTATGAAAAACTATATGTCAACAAATTGGACAATGTGGAAGAAATGGACAAATTCCTCGAAACTTATAAACTACCGAAACTGAAACAGGAAGAAATAGAACATTTGAACTGACCAGTAACTGGCAAAAAAATTGAATCAGTAGTCAAAAAACTCCCCCAAAAAAGTCCAGGATCAGAAAGCTTCACAGGTAAATTCTACTAAACATTTAAGGAAGTTTATAGCTAGTCTTCTCAAACCATTCTAAAAATAGAAGAGGAAGGACAATGTCCAAATTCATTCTAAGAGGCCAGCATTACCATTATTCCAAAACCAGATAAAGACTCCAATAAAAAAGAGAACTACAGTCAATACCTCTAATGAACATAGATACAAAAATTCTCAATAAATTATTAGCAAACTGAATCCAACAGTACATTAAAAGAATCATTCACCACAATCAAGGAGGACTTATTCCTGGGTTACAAAGATCATTCTATATTCACAAATCAATCAATATGATGACATCACATCAACAAGGAAAAGAATAAGAACCATATGATCATTCCATAGATGCAGAGAAAGCATTAGACAAAGTACAACATCCATTCATGATAAAAACCCTCAACAAAGTAGGTTTACAAGAAACATACCTCAATATAATAAAGGCCACATATGGAAAACCCACAGCTAACATCAGCCCTCATTGGAAAAACCCAATAGCTTTTTCTCTATGGCCAGGGACAAGACAAGGATGTCCACACTCACTACTTCTATTCAACAAAATATTGGATGCTCTAGCCAAAACAACCAGACAACAAAAAGAAAAAGAAATAAAAGGCATTCATATTGGTAAAGAAGAAGTAAAACTTTCAGTCTTTTCATATGACAAGATACTATATATAGAAAACCTGAAAGATTCCACAAAAAACTTCTAGAACTGACAAATGAATTCAGTGAAGTCACAGAATACAAAATCAATGTACAGAAATCTGTTGCATTTCTATGTATCAATAATGAAGCAGCAGAAAGAGCAATTAAGAAAACAGTCCTATTTGCAATTGCACCAAAAATAAGATACCTAGGAATAAATCAAAGCAAAAAGGGGAAATATCTGTACTCTGAAAACAATAAAACACTGATGAAAGAAATTGAAAAAGACGCAAACAAAAGGGAAAACATTTTATGCTTATGAATTGAAAAAACAAATACTGTTAAAATCTATACATTTAATGAAATCCTTATCAAAATAGCATTAGTATTTTTCACAGAACTAGCACAATCTATTCTAAAATTGTATGGAACCACAAGAGACCCTGAATAGC
>PJEN01015130.1:0-44114 GCA_004024605.1 Pteronura brasiliensis | reverse complement strand
TATGACCCAGCAATTGCACTACTGGGTATTTACCCTAAAGATAGAAACGTAGTGATCCGAAGGGGCACATGCACCCGAATGTTTATAGCAGCAATGTCTACAATAGCCAAACTATGGAAAGAACCTAGATGTCCATCAACAGATGAATGGATAAAGAAGATGTGGTATATATACACAATGGAGTACTATGCAGCCATCAAAAGAAATGAAATCTTGCCATTTGCAACGACGTGGATGGAACTAGAGGGTATCATGCTTAGCGAAGTAAGTCAATCGGAAAAAGACAACTATCATATGATCTCCCTGATATGAGGAAGTAGAGATGCAACATGGGGGGTTAAGGGGGTAGGAGAAGAGTAAATGAAACAAGATGGGATTGGGAGGGAGACAAACCATAAGTGACTCGTAATCTCACAAAACAAACTGAGGGTTGCTGGAGGGAGGGGGCTTGGGAGAGGGGCGTGGGGTTATGGACATTGGGGAGGGTATGTGCTAAGGTGAGTGCTGTGAAGTATGTAAAAACCTGGCGATTCACAGACCTGTACCCCTGGGGATAAAAATATATGTTTATAAAAAAAATAATAATACATGAGAAAATAAATAATAAAAAATATTCCTTTGACTAAGGATACTACAATGCATAACTGCGGTTTTATATTCCATTCTGCAACCGTCTCCCACCTTTAACAGCATCAAAGACATGGAGGAAAAGACCAAAAACTTCTGCTTTTCAGTTAATCTACATTAGATTCTCACAGATCAACTGCAACACCTGGAATTCAGACCAGAAGCTAAGTTTCTAGAACATGATGGGCCAGTCTGGCTGTGGAGCACCATCTGATCCTCATGGGAATCATATAAGTTAATCAGCCCTGGTCAGTGACAACACCAGTACATGCTGGTTTGGCAGTAGAAGACATCCAGAATAAAAATCTGATCTGCTGATGGGTCTTTCTGCCAGCACACACAAGATTATAGGACCCGAACAGTCACTACCAAGGTAATTGGCAAAGGGCATGTGTTACCTCTGTTGACATTTGCAAAGGGTCCCTCCACATCTATGGAACTATGGGCAAACTCAGGGCCCCTGAAGGACTGCTGAAGCTGGATCATACTCCCTATGGAAGGTTCACTTCCCAAGGCTCCTCCAGTCCAGTATTCACACTGGGTTCCAGCAGCTGTAAATCCAAGAAATTTCATTGTGTGAAAACCAAATTACTGAATGTTTAAAAAGTTATTACACATACTAAACAGGATTTCTAATTTTTAAAAAATTCTATAATATTATAAATACAACAAATATTCAATCTTCAATGATTTTGAAAATACTCTGTCACCAACTTCTGGCAAGTTCTAAGGTACCGGGTAACATAATTCTGGTTAGCATCTCCAAGTCAAAGAGGGGATTAAAAAGAGAAAGAGGAAACAAATAAAGAATATAATAATCAAAGTAATTGTAACAACAGAGGCAGTTAAAAATGTCCCCATACAAAAATTTTTTTTAAATATTTTATTTATTTATTTGATAGAGAGAGATCACAAATAGGCAGAGAGACAGGCAGAGAGAGAGGGAAGAAGCAGACTCTCCTCCGAGCAGAGAGCCCGATGTGGGGCTCGATCCCAGGACCCTGAGATCATGACCTGAGCCGAAGGCAGAGGCTTTAACTCACTGAGCCACCCAGGCGCCCCCCCATACAAAAATTTTAAACAACATTTCTAACATTATGGTTTAGGTGTCAGTGTAAAATTGGAAGGAGAGAATTTCAAAGGAAGACCAGTACTTGCACACCTGTAATTACTAAGATTAGTAATTCATTAGGATGTAAGCTAAGGATGTAAAAAGTACATCTTCCTTAACCTCCGAGAGTAACAAAATGAATGTCTGAATCAATAGGTACTTTTGAACATCTTGATTTTTTTTTTAAAGATTTATTATTTATTTATTTGAGTGAGAGAGAGAGAGAGAGAAGCTGACTCCCTGCTGAGCACGGAGCCCTACATGGCGCTTTATCCCAGGACCCTGAGATAATGACCTGAGCTGAAATCAACAGTCAGATGCTTAACAGACTCAGCCACCCAGGAGCTCTTTGATTTTTTTTCTTTTAAATAAATTATATTTGACAGAATATCTACATGGCATTCTTGACTAAATATGAGTATACTAGTAATGGTTTCAATATCTGGCAAAAATAAGATTATTATTTGCAGGTCTCTGAATGTGAAATGAGTGATGTTCCCTTAAGCATTCTTTCGTCAGGTTTAAATCAAAATATGAAGAAAGACCTAGGAGGAAATATTAATTTGTTCTTATTAACCTGCCAAATCAATTACAATATAATAGTTTTGAAACAGTGTACATTTTAACATATGTCAGCCCTGAAATAACCATTACTAATGGTTAATGTGGGGGCAGAATGGCATCCTCAAAGCCAGTAAGAATCACTTCATTTTTTTCCCCCCTTAAAAGTTAGTAATAAAAGTCCCTGGATGCTGGTCAGATCCCAGTGGCTCTAAAATGCATATTAAGAGGCAATTATCAGTTGCCATATTTTAGTCCAAAATCAGTTTATAAGATAAAATGCATGGGGCGCCTGGGTGGCTCAGTCTCTTAGGCATTGGACTCTTGATTTTGGCTCAGATCATCATCTTAGGGTCATGAGATGGAGCCTTGAGTTGGGTTCCATGCATGGTTGCATGGTGCTTGCTTAAGATTCTCTCTCTCTCATCTACACATAACTCTCCTTCTCCCCCGCAACCCCACTCACATGGTCTCTCAAAAATAAATAAATAAATGAAACGCAGTTTCCTATAAATGAGAGAGCAACTGCATTTTTCCACTGCATTTATAATAGAATCTTTTTCATTTTTCAATATCAATCACAGTTTATTAATATTTTCTTGGAACATGGTAGACCCTTTCATTTCAGGACTCCAGGATTTTCTTTATTTCTAGAAAAAACACATTTTACATGTTTAATTATAAAATAAAAACTTTTTGAGTAGCTTACAAAACTACCGTAAGCCACTCAGCGGAATATCATGCAGATATTCTAGTGGATAGTTGCAAAGAATATATCAATATGTGGAAAAACAAGATGACAGAGATGATGAACTGTTCTCCAATACCCATCCTCCCCTTTTTCCTTTAGTAGCAGAATTTCAAACTTTAGGTGGATACATGACTCTCCTACTAATGTTTACACTTTCTAATCTTCCTACTTGTTGTTCTGGCCAATGGGATTTGGGGAGTAATCTGTATACACTTCATATTGTGCTTTCAGGGAGAGGAATGAATTCCCTTCCCTCTTCCCTTGGCTAAAATATAGACGTCGTGGTGAGACCTGGAGGAGCTGTCTTACACCAGAAAGAGAAAAGCTATGGGGTGAGTTTGGCAGAGCAGTAAGACAGAAGGAAACCTAGCACCCTAACAATGTCATGGACTTTAGGGAAAATTGCTGTTACAACAGCTGAGAAAGAGGGAAAAGTGAAACTCTATTTGTAAGAGCAACCAGTTTAACTTATAAAAGGATTCAGAGTTGGCTATATGATATCATTACACCTATACTGAAGGCTCAAATTATACATAGGAAGTAAATATACCAGTAACATCTGTACAGTTGTCATCTGAATCAGATTCTCCAGGATCAAATACTTGGATCCCCTGAGCCTGGAGCCTCTGAAGTTTGCTTTCCAACTCTCGCTTAGCTCTCAGTAAGTCCTGAATTTCATTTTCCTTGGTCTCCCTAAAAATCTTTAAAAGACAAAGATCAATTTTGAAAACTTTTCCATCATCAAAAGGTGTCATCAACTTAACAGAAAAGTGTTTCATTCATAAAACCAATATTCATGTGATCCTGATCTCATAAAACCAATATTCATGTGATCCTGATCTTTTTTGTAACTGGAACCCACTGGAATTTGGGCAGGAGCCCTCTCTGCGGTGTGGGGCTCTCCTGTGCACTGCTGATATTTAGCAAATTTGTCCCCTTCCCACTAGATGCCAGTAATGCCTTCCCATACAAAATACCTCCAACTATTTCCAAATGCCTTTCCCCCCATATGGAAATACTTTCCTTTTCCCCCAAAATTCCATTTGTAATGCTCATTTCTTTTTTTTTACTTTTTCTTGAAGTGATCTCAAGTTTACCAGGTCCACTCAAAAATGTACGAAGTGCTCTACTCTGGTTCTTAGAATCTTCAGGACGCCTACATCCTTCACTTGTATTTACTTACACAGCATCATTAAACTTTTAAAATGTGCTGTTTTTATTCTATGTCACTTTGGGGGTAAAAACGTAAGGACTTTACCTTGAATTGCCTTTTCACTTTGTCTCTGTCATGTTCAAATGTTGCTGCCCTCTCCATTGCTTGGTATTTTGCTTCTAAAGCACTTTCCTTTTCCCGAAGTATTTTTTGGTAAGTTTTTTGAAGGGCCTGAAATAATCGACCTTGTTACTTTTTTTTTTTTTAAAGATTTTATTTATTTATTTGACAGACAGAGATCACAAGGAGGCAGAGAGGCAGGCAGAGGGAGAGGGGTAAGCAGGCTCCCCGCAGAGCAGAGAGCCCGATGGGGGCTCGATTCCAGGACTCTGGGATCACGACCTGAGCTGAAGGCAGTGGCTTTAACCCACTGAGCCACCCAGGTGCCCCCGACCCTGTTACTTCTAACAAAAATAGTATTCCTCCCAAATTTCACATTATCCTACCTCCATACTATATACATATCAGAACTGTAACAATCTACTTACTATTTTACATTATCAAGAACTACATATTGCCATTTTATTCAAACATGGAATAAAAAAATGCAAATATACTTGAACTGTAGTAAATGAAGATACTTCAACATTGAACTTTTAATGGAAACCAATACTTTTTCTTTGAAATACTGTGCCAAATTCTTAATCTTCCTATGCCTCAGTTTTCCGATCTGTAACAGAACAAAAAGTATAATTTACAAGGCTTAACTTGAAGGATGATTAATTCTGCATGACTATGCAGTCCATGGCTCCATGTCTTCTTCATTTTGCTATCCCAGAGCCCTCTTGGTGCCAGATAAAGCGAAGGCCTCCGTTAAATGACCAAATGGGTTAAATACATTCAGAAGAGTTTTTTAAATGTCTAGTATGTGAGAAAGGAATCAAAAGGGCTACATTAAAAAAGGGGTAAGTTAGTTAAGAAATCAATTTAGGCCCCAACAGAGTATGTCCCCTTAAATTAAAATGCAATGAGGTTTTTACTTAATTTTCAAAACTACTACATAAGGCAATAGGAGGAACTTGAGATTGTGACATTTGTCAGCCCTTAACTGCTCTCAGCCCTGGTTGATTCAGCCTTCTTTCCTATCCCCATAAAGTGCAGTGACTGCTGGACAATGGCCTGGGTGCATGAAATCAGGTATCTGAAATGCAAAAGGTCCATTTTACACATGCAAGTGCATCAAGACTGACCAGTAGGAAAACTGGTTAAGACAAAAGGTAGACTACTGATAAGGAGTTCTTCCCAGATAACAGTGCTAATAATACAACAGCTAGTGGGGAAGGGGGTGACTAGAATGCCTAGTCTAGAAGGAAGAAGGCTCTTCCTATCAGAAAAATCTGTCTGAGATATTTATTCATTTTCTACTGTGATGAGCCCAGGAACACCTGGAGTGTCTCTTCCATAGTTTAAAAAAACAAAACAGTAAAACCACAACCCTCCAAGAGGTCCAAAACTGATGGCACAAAGTTTTACAATGAGGTCATAGAAAAGCAATATTTTGCTTTATATACTATTTTGATGAGTCAAAATACATCTACTACAGGGAGCCCACGCAATAATTATTTTTTGAGTAAATTAATCAAATGGATTAAGGGAATTTGATTTCGGCTAGGGAACGTTTTTAATCATAGCAGTTAAAATGGTGAAAATCAGGCTTCCATAAAAATTCACTTCAAGATCATTAAAACTCAAAAGCTTCACGCAAAGAAACTGAGTGGTCTGTAAAATTTAAGGGGGGGGCGTGGGAAGTGGAGTTAAAAACTCCTAGGGAAAGTCACAGATGTCACCACAGTCTCTGTGCGTCCGTTTGTTCTGGGTTGACCTACTTCCTTGGAGTCCCCTGCAGATTGGCATGTGTTACTTCAGGGCACTTTCAGGCTAATTGCTTCAAGGTGTGTGAATGAATGAACCAGAAATAGAAGAGGGGCGGGGTTAGTCAAGCAATCAGTTTAGACACCAAGAGTGTGTCCCCTCAAATTAAAGTGCAGAGAGGTTTCTATTCAACTTTCCAAAACTACTTGGTTTGGAGAGGGGACAGGATGGACGAAGGACGGAGTCAGGCGTCCAGAGTCCAGCCCCGCAGTGCGCGGGTGTGCGCTGGCCTTTCCGACTCTCAGCTTCTCCACGTCTCGGCTGCCCCAGCCGCACACCCGGGCCCGGCGTTACCTGCAGCTCCGCCCGCAGGCGCTTGTTCTCCGTGTCCAGCTTGGCCTCGCGGCGGCCCATGGACAACAACTCTTGATTCTTGCTGACCCGGAAGATCTCGTATTCCTTCTTCAGCCGCTCGTACTCAGCCGCTGCGTATTCCAGCTCGGGCACCGACGAGCCGGTAGACTTAAAGCTAGCCCCCAGCAGCCCGCCGCCACCCGCCCCGCGGGGCAGCGACCCGGGCCCTGCCCCCGCCGCCGCTGCTGCCGCGCCACGGCGAAACGAGCTGCGCAGCAGGCGGGCCTTGGGCTTCACCTCTACCGGAATCTCGCAGGCCTCGCCGCCGCCCGCCCCATAAGTGTCCTCGATCACCTCCCCGCCCGCGGGGCTCACGAGCGATGAGGCGGTCCCCATTACGCCGGTGACCGCCACTACTAGCCCGCCGGGTACCGGGAGGGGGAGGACCGCAGCAAACGAGACGGGGCGGGGCAGCAACAAGGGGCGGAGCGTAGTGGGCAGGCGGGGTGGGACAGCGTGGTGCTGTGGGTGCAGTACTACGCCGTGGTGGGGCGGAGCGCAAGGTGGGCGGGGCAAGCGGCTTGAGGCGCAGAGCGCAGGGTGGGAGGGGCGGCATGGATCCGGAGAGGTGGGGCCGAGCGAGCAAGGGGAGGTGGCTCTACATACTGGTCGAGGGGCCACCGTGCGCGCGGATTTTCTCGGCAGGTTCTATCCAGCCAGAGGCCCCCTGATAGGCGCGTTCCTCGCAGTGAACGCCGGCCTGGGTCCCGGCTTGCTCCACCTTGGTGGCTTTTGTGTCTGTCCTGCTGCTGCCCCTGACCCATAGCTCTTTTCCGAGGGCAGTTGAGAAAGCTGAGAAACACATTAGGCGCTTGCTGTGTGCCTCTCGCTAGGTGTCTCCCAGTTTGCAAGTAGTTGGAATGACCATTAAGACCTAGTACCAGATAAGAAAAAGCTTTTAGACTCTACAGCCTGAGACCACCAGGGACACTCTTTAGACAAGGTGAGGTTTTATTACTTTTTGTGACAGTGGACTCCGGAGGCCACACATCAGGGGAACTGTGGGACATCTCACCAAATAAAGGGAAAGAGTATTACAGTTATTTGGGGTAAGGATGGGCTTTAGGTGATATGAAAACATTTAAAAGATGGGGAAACTGTTTTAGACTTTAAAGTCAGGAATAGCATTGACATCTTTTCCTACCCTTCTTGTGTTCTTGGGCCTGCAACTGGCTAACTTGGGCTACCAGGCTCTCCAGGTTTGGAGGCCTGGGAGAGGGGACCGGAAGGGCTTTATCTGATTGACACTCCTGCGAGCTGGGTGTTGGTGCTCTTTGGACTTGGTAAACTGCTAAAGTTGGCCTTTTTTTCCCCCCGGAGGTACTTTGTAAGTTCTCCAAAGACCCTTCTTCCTCTCATAATTGAAGACCCTTGATCTTCATTTCCCTTGACCCAGGCTGGTGCGGCTCTATTCAAACTGTTGATCCCTCCCTCCTCAGGGGTAAGGAATCCAGTGATACATTAACCATCCTCTCTGCTCATGAGTGTTCAGGTTCAAGAGAATCCACTAGATCACTTGCCCATGAGACCTACATCTTATCCACAGGTATTACAGGTCAGGTTCCCTGGGAAGATGGAGATGGAGATAACCATGCAAGATGTTTATTAAGGAGTGCCCTTGGGATCAACACCTGTGGAAAGGAAAAGAAGCACGTTTGTATAGCAGCAGAAGTTGAGATTTGCTGCAGTCTCAGTGGAGGCTTCAGTCAATCTTCAGAGAGTTTTGAAGCTGGGATGATGCTGCAGAGTTGTCCTAAATTGGGGTGTAGGGCTGGGGCTTTTTACCCTCATTCCAGCAAGTCATCAGCTAGCTCTCTTCAGCCAAAGCAGTCCCCATGGAGACTTGACAGTTGAGGGCTGTTTGCTGACATCACTTCCAGAGGCTGGAGGGACAAATCTTTCAGTCATCACAACATCTAACAGTCTTTGCTTTGAAAAACTCTGGGAATGCAGGCCAATCTGCATCATCCTTTCTCTAAACCTTTAGATTTTCATCAAGAGGCAATCAGACATCAGGCCATTACATTCTTTAAACTCCAAGAGACATAGATTAAGTCTTCAGGTTGTCTCCTGAGATTAAGGAAAACATTCCCACCATCACAGTTTCTCAGGAACTCTCTGTCTTTTGTGACAGAGTGCCTCTTCTGGGGGCACTTGGGTGGCTCAGTTGGTTAAGTGCCCAACTCTTGATTTTTGCTCAGGTCATGATTTCAGGGTCCTGGGATGGAGCCCCTGGTCATGTTTCTCACTTAGGGGGAGTCTGCTTATTTCCCTCTTTCTCTGCCCCTCCCCTGCTCACTGGCACACAGGTGTGTTCTCTCTCTGCCCCTTCCCTGTGCACTTGCACACAGGTATACTCTCTCTAAAAATATATAAATATATAATATATATAAATCTTTAAAAAAAAAAACCAAAACCTCCCTATCTCTTCCAATTCTTGTACCCTCAATATGGATCAGTGCTTTAAGGATCATCCACCAGGTTTCTGACCACCTCCTTTGCAAAATTCTCCATTTTAATCTTTTTTTTTTTTTAAGATTTTATTTATTTATTTGACACAGAGAGAGAGAGAGCGAGCACGCAAGTAGGAGGAGTGTCAGGAAGAGGGAGAGGGAGAAGCAGGCTCCCTGCAGAATAGGGGAAGTCTGATATGGGACTTGATCCCAGGAACCCAGGATCATGACCTGAGCTGAAGGTAGTTGCTTAACCAACTGAGTGACCCAGGCACCCTGCATCTTAATCTTGCACCTCCTTTAGGATGTGCCTCAGCTAAAGTCTTCCGTTATTATGCTTCCATAATGAAATAAAAAGCCATCACCCATTCCCTCTAAACCAGTAATGAGCTACACTAAACTTCCCACACTTTGTGGAGTAAATTCAGATACTGCAACCTGGTACTGAGGGCGCCAAAGCGATGAGTCTCTCCTTTCCCCACTTCTCATCTACCCAGACATCCCTCTACCCATGTTACTCCATCCTAGTCAAGCTGATTTTCTCCTCATTGCAATATGGTTTCTATTTCCTTTCAGTACTGCCTGTCAACCCCTATCTCTTTCAACATCTACCTTTTTTTATCTAAGAAACTTTCCCTGGATAATTAGACCTGTTGCCTTTATCACATCAATAGTTTCAATTCAATAATCCTTGCTTACTATTTGCAAAATACTGTACTTAACTGTTTTCCTGATCTTGTCCTCCATTATTGTGTCTATCAATCCTGTTTCTTGGTAGTTTTTGTTATTGTTATTATGCCATTTGTTTCTTAGACTCATCCCAGCTACCCTTATTGAACTCCTGGTGAAAATATGTTTCAAAAAACAAATGACTGATGACCCCAAGAGATATTAAATACAGCCCAGTTCTCAAGAAGCATGTGAATTGTCACTGCCTTCTGTAATAACCGTTATTTTTTAAAAAAAGATTTTTTATTTATTTGTCAGAGAGAGAGAGAGAGGGAGAGAGTGTGCGAGCGCACTGCAGGTAGAGGGAGAAGCAGGCTTCCTGCTAAGTAAGGAGCCCAATGCATGATGTGATCCCAGGACCCTGGGATCATGACCTGAGCTGAAGGCAGATGCTTACCTGACTGAGCCCCCCAGGTGTTCTCCTTAATAAACTTTAGTTGTTTCAGTTGCCCCAAAACACAAATCCAGGTTTGCTGAGATCGTGGAAGGTTTTCCCTACATAGTGATTACTAGCTGCCTTTCCATCAGGAACGCTATGTGTAAGTTCACCCTGCATACTAATCTTGAATAACTGTTGGTTAATGCTTAAGTGACCCAACTGGGTGAGCCCAGAGGTGATCCAATCTAGAGTGCTGGCAGTTACTCAGGATAATGGTGTGGTTGGTTTTCAACATGTTTCCTAATCCTAAACATCACTGAATTTAGTCTAATGTTTAGTCTAATTTCCAACCTAATAATTTGTTTCCCTTCTTTATGCTGAATTTAATGCACCTACCACAAACTGCATTTTGAAAGGATAGCTTTGAATACAGAAGTATGGTGAGGAATAAAGTCTCTGGCAGATAGGTTGTGGCTAATTAAGAATGGCTACAATTTTTTTTAACACTACTTTAAATGAAAGGTGAAGTTTATGATGAGGATGGGATATATAATTTGTGGGATCTAGTGTAAAATGAAAATGTAGTGTACTTTTTGTTGTTGTTGTTGTTTTTTAAAGATTTTATTTGTTTATTGGACAGACAGCCATCACAAGTAGTCAGAGAGGCAGGCAGAGAGAGAGGAAGGGAAGCAGGTTCCCCGCTGAGCAGAGAGCCCGATGCAGGGCTTGATCCGAGGACCCTGGGATCATGATTTGAGCCAAAGGCAGAGGCTTTAACCCCCTGAGCCACCCAGACACCCCTGTAGTGCACTTTATTAAAAAATTATAAAGAATTTCAAGATGGCAACAAAATTAAACGAGATCTGGGATCCTTTTGTGTTGAGCCCTTGCAGTTCTTCAAGTGTCGTCCATCCATGACTCCAGCCTGTTTATGACTCCTCCCCTTGAATCTGGTTGGGCTCAGTGACTGCTTTCACCAGTAGACTATGGCAGAAATGACACTGTGTCGGGTTCTGAGCCCAGTACTTGAGAGAATGGCAGTTTCCTCTTCCTGTGTCTTGGAACACTCTCTCTTGGATCCTTGAGTTGCTGTGTAAGGAGACCTACCTCACCTGAGATTGCCAGACTGGAGAGGTTATGTGTGGACATTCTAGGCAACAGTCCCAGTAGGACTCAGCCTTCCAGCCAGGGCATGTGAAGTGAAGCCATCTTGGTTGGACTCTCCATACTAGAGAGTGACTCCGGTTAGTGACAGGGAGAGCTGGTGAATTATTCCAATGATCTCTACTCAAATTCCTGATCCACAAAATCATGAGATACAATAAAGTTGTTAGTTTAAGCCACTGAATTTGGGAGTAATTTCTCACACTTGGAAGAAGAGAAAAATTTCCCCACATTTGGCTAAAGTAGTTTTTGAAATTAATGCCGCCTTTAAAAAATGTGATTTGTAGGGATGCCTGGGTGGCTCAGTGGGTTAAAGCCTCTGCCTCCGGCGCGGGTCATGATCCCAGGGTCCTGGGATAGAGCCCGTCATCGGGTTCGCTGCTCGGCAGGGAGCCTGTTTCCCCCTCTCTCTCTGCCTGTCTCTCTGCCTACTTGTGATCTCTGTCAAATAAATAAATAAATAAAATCTTTTAAAAAATATGATTTGTAGAATAAATAGCATTTTTGGCAGTTGGTGTATACTTGGTTCTTAGACTATGGATCTCAGAATGACCTGAAACACTTGTTAAAAATTAAGATCCACTGAATTTTAATTTGAGACTGGAGCTTGCAAATTTGCATGTTTCATTAGCTCCCAGGTGATACTTATATACTTAATGATCTTAGAACCAGTGAAACTGCATAAAAATTGTGGCTAGGGATGATCTGATTCCTTGCTACTGAATGTGTGATCTATGGACAGCAGCATCAGCATCACCTTAAAGCTTGGCAGGAGTCAGATTCTCAGGTGCCATTACAGATGGACTGAGTCACAGTGCTCGGATTAAGAAGACTCCCCAGGAAGGGTGCCTGGGTGGCTCAGCCGGTTAAGCATCTGCCTTCAGGTTGGGTCATGATCCCAGGTTCCTGGAATCGAGATCCTCATGTGGCTCCTTGCTTAGCAGGGAGGCTGCTTCTCCCTCTCCTTCTGCCTGCCTCTCCCCCTACTTGTGTTCTCTCTCACTCTCAAATAAATAAATAAATAAATAAAATTAAATAAAAAAAGATTCCCCATGTGGTTTGAATATACCTTAAAATGTGAGAAACACTGCTATAGAATAATGATCCTTAACCTTGGTTACACATTACAATCACTTGGAGAACTTAAAAAAAGGAAAAAAAAAAAAAAATACTGCTGCCTGGGCCTCTCCCCAGAACAATTAGATCAAAATCTCCAGGGGTGGGGATCTGGCCATCATTATTTTTTAAAAGCTCCTCAGAGGATTTTAATCAGTAGTCAAGGGGGAAACCTAGTGGTTTCATCCTCTGCTATCTCATTATTGCCTACATGTGTGCAGTCACCCTTGGTAACCGTCTTGGCATATGTTTGCATACATCTAGATTCCTATCAAAGCTTTCTTTCCTTTCATCCCAGTTCATCATAGTGAGTGCACGTGTGATTTTGGCCGTATTGATAGTATTGTGCTTCACTTTTAGAGGTAGACGTGGCTTCACAAATGGCTATTATGTCCCTCCCACAAAAGCAATTTGAAATGCTCTGTGGAGTAATAGCGTTTGGAGAGAAAGCAACTTTACAGAAGGAAGGGACTCTAATTCTCATTAAAACTGCCAACCTTCTCGCAGGCCATTTAGGCTTCTGATTCCTGAAGTCCCTTGCTGTACAGATGACTCTGATTTCAGGAATTAATTAACAATGGGGAGCATCTAATCTGATTAAGCATCTGTGATTTAGCATTTCTGCCATTAGGGGGCAGTATAACTCAGGAAAAATTAATTTGGTTGGTCATTTGTATATATAAAAAAGTCCTCTTTCTCATATGAAAATAAAATTTTTAAAGAATTCAGTCCAGGTGTTGTTGTTCTCAGCAGTGATCATCTACATTGCCTTACTTATTTCCCGTTACAAGTAATAACATCACTCTGGAAATTAGTCCTGAAACAAAACAAGAGCAGAGGTTGGCAGGGTGCCTAGGTGGCTCAGTAGGTTAAAGCCTCTGCCTTTGGCTCAGGTCATGATCCCAGGGTCCTGGGATTGAGCCCTGCATTGGGCTCTCTGCTCAGCAGGGAGCCTGCTTCCTCCTCTCTCTCTGCCTGCCTCTCTGCCTACTTGTGATCTCTCTCTGCCAAATAAATAAATTAAATCTTAAAAAAAAAAAAAAAGAGCAGAGGTTGGCAAAGTTTTTCTGTAAAGGACAAGACACTAAAGAGTTGACTCTTTGTGGGCCATTCGATCCCTGTCTTAATTATTCAACTCTGCCTTTATAGCTCGAGAACAGCCATACACAGACGTAAATGAATGGGCAGCCTGCATTCCAATTAAACTTGATTTACAAAAACAGATGGCAGGGCAGGTTTGGCTTGAGGGCTGTAGTTTGCTGACCTCTGAACTAGAGGGGTAATTTTCAAACCTGGATCATTTACAGAAGTATCTGGGGAGCTTGTTAAAAAATGTAGAGTCCTGAACCCTACCTCAAATCTACCAAATCAAATTATCTGTGGATGAAGCCCAAGCATCTAAATTTTTTTTTTTTTAAAGATTTTATTTATTTGACAGACAGAGATCACAAGTAGGCAGAAAGGCGGGCAGAGAGAGAGAGAGAGGAGGAAGCAGGCTCGCCGCTGAGCAGAGAGCCTGACACGGGGCCCGATCCCAGGACCCTGAGATCATGACCCGAGCTGAAGGCAGAGGCTTTAACCCACTGAGCCACCCAGGCGCCCCGGCATCTAAATTTTTTAAGTGCGTACATGACTCTGAAGCAAATACTAATCTAGTAACCATTATGCCAAAATAAAGTTAACTGCCTTTTTTTTTTTTTTAAAGGAATTTTAGGGTCCTCCATGGCATTTTATAATATTTTCAGTATCTGAAAAACTACCTGTGTTGTAAAAGATATAAATGTAGAGTTTTGGCTTAGATTTTCCTATCCTTAGATGTGCTTACAATCAAAGCACATCAGTGAAGTTCTCATTTCTACATAAATGTTTGTATTAAGCCACTTGTTTGGTGGTGGTTTTGTACCAAAGCACATTTTAGCCCGTCCTGACTGATAGAAGGGCATACTGAATTAGGTCGAACAGGGAAGGGGGGAGATTGAAGAAAATGGAAAAAGGAGAAAGAAGAGTTTAGAGAGGTGGTGGAATGTTGTGCAGTATCTCCCCAAAATATCCCAAATCTTTAAGAAATTTACAACCTCACAAAAAGTTTGCTGTGATTGAATATTTTTTTTTTTTTTTTTTAGGAATTGGTGAAGGGGAGGAGTTTAAAGCCTGGACGAGTACAAAGGTGAAACAACGCGCACAGATGCAGTGGGCAGGGAAGTTGGATAAGAATATTTTAAATACGAAGTGTCCGTTCTTCATGATGTATGTTCTCTGAAGATAGAGTTGCCCTGGCCTTCTTACCTTGGACTAAATAACTGTATAGATATATAGAAAGACTTGCTTTAAAAACAGTTGTAATGGGTTTTCTTAAGAATATGATCACAAATGTCATAAGTGATAACCACTTACTAGAAGATCCTAAAGAAGACTACACATTGTAGGTATTTATTTAACAAGTAAAGTGGTTCTATTTTTCTGGAGCAGAAGCAGCTTTGGGGATCCAGGAAGCCAATTATTTTTTGCTTGCTGGAAAATGTCCCTTTGTTTCTGAAGTTCAGGGTTGTCTTCCTCCTCTCCTTCCATCTTCACATTCAGCTCTGAAGGTGAGTATAACCTTAATTTTTTTATGGAAATACCCATTTCAAATCTGACAGCCAGTGTCCACTTCAGGCTGTCATTAGTGACTATCATTTCTTAGCCACACTCACGACCCACGTGCCAGGAAGCAGGCAAGGAGCAAGATTTAATCAGTCCCCATGAAGGAGAAATGCAGTCTTTACTGTACAAATTTGAAAAGAACATACCTTTTCTGACTTAAGTGAGACATTGAGGAAAGTCAGCTTAGATTTAGAGTTGTAAGAAAATAACTTAATTTCATCACAAGTTATTATGGATAAAAATGGCAAGTTTAACTTTTGGAGTTTAAAATATAGGAGAGTTTATCTTTTAGATGAGATTTATTCATGGTTATAAAATTTTACTAACTCTCAATAATACTAATGGGAGTTTTTATATTTGAGTTAGAGCCTCAATCTGTAAGTGAGTTGAGTTCCAGTGATTAATCTAATAATCTGATATTTAGTATTTCAAGCATATTTTCTCAAGAAAAAATGTTAGACAAGGTGGTTATTGTTTCAGCTCAGCACACAGAATATTATTATGCTAAATGTGGAATAAAAATAATTCAGGTATCATTATAACATGTATCCTACGGAATCATACTTTCAGCATTTAAGTCAGATTATCTAGGAACACATCCATCCTTGAGTTGTGAAATCTTAGATATCAGCCCTGCTCATATTTGTGGCCTGTTAGATGCAATGAAGAAGATATCTACAGAAGGAAATAATAATAGAGTAGAAATATATGAAATAGAGATTAGAAAAACAATAGAAAAGATCAACAAAAATGAATGGTTGGTTTTTGAAAAGATAAACAGCATTGATAAACTTTTCGTTAGAATAAGAGAAAAGGAGACTCAAAAAAAACAGAGAAGAAGCTCCTTGATGTTGGTCTTGGGCAGTGATTTTTTTGGATATGATGCCAAAATCATAAGCAAGAAAGCAAAAATAAACAAGTGGGATTACATCAAATCAAAAAACTTCTATATGGTGGTGCCTGGGTGACTCAGTCAGTTGAGCAACTGACTCTTGGTTTCAGTTCAGGTCATGATCTCAGGGTCATGACATTGAGCCCAGGCTCCATGTTCAGTGAGGAGACGGCTTAAGATTCTCCTTCTCCCTCTCCCTTTCCCTCTGTCCCTTCCTCTGCTTGCACTTGTCCTCTCTCTTTCTCTCTCAAATAAATAAATGAATAAATAAATCTTTTTTTTAAAAAAGGAAGCTTCAGTACAGCAAAAACAAAACAACCCCCTCCAAAAACAACTCAACAAAATGAAAAGCCAACCTAAGGAATGAGAGAAAATATTTACAAACCTTATACTGATAAGGGGTTAGTATCCAAAATATATAAGGAACAAAAATATAAAAATATAAAAAATATTTATAACTTATATGACTCAATATCAAAACCATCAAATTTTAAAATGGGCAAAAGACCTGAACAGGTGATTTTCCAAAGAAGTCATACAGATGGTCAGCAGGTACATGAAAGGTGTTCAATACCACTAATCATAGAGAAATGCCAATCAAAACCACAATGAGATCTCACCTCCCTCTTGTTAGAATGGCTGTTCTCAAAAAGGCAAGAGGTAATAGGTATTGGCAAGGGTATGGAGAAAAGGGAACTCTTTTGCCCCACTGTTGGTGTCATTATGGAAACCATATGGAGTTTCCTCAAAAATTTAATAGAACTATCAGCAATCCAACTTCTGGGTATATATCTGAATGAAATGAAATCTCAAAGAGAGAATCCGCACCTTGTGTTCATTGCGGCCTTACTCATAATAGCCACCACGTGGAAATAACCTAAATGGATGAATGCTGATGGATGAATGAATAAAGAAACTGTGGTACACATACACAGTGGAATAGTATTCAGTCTTAAAAAAGGAAGTGCTGACACAGATGAACTCTGAGGGCATTAGACTAATTGTAAGAACCCAGACACAGAAAGACAAATATTGTATGATCTCACTTATATGTGGAATCTAAAAGAGTTGAATTCATTAGAGGCAGAAAGTAAAATGGTGGTTACCAGGAGTGGGGAGGCAAAGGAAATGGGTTGGTCAAAGGATATAAACTTTGCATTATAAGGTGAATAAGTTCTGGGGACCTAATGTACAACATGGTGACTATGGTTAAGAATATTGTATACTTTGAAATTTGCTAAGAGAGTAGATTTAAGTGTTCTTACCACACACACAAAATGGTAACTATATGAGGTGTTGGGTATGTTAACTAACTTTATTGTGGTAGTCATTTCACACTATATATGTATATCAAATCAATATATTGTATATATTAAACTTACACCATGTTATTTTTCAGTTATATCTCAATAAAGCTGGAAGAAACCCAAGATTCTGCTATATACTCATCCAAATAGCTAAAATAAAAAGAAAAAAAGAGGCAGTTCTAAGTGTCACAAGGACAAAAATTTGGAGTAACTGCAACTCTCCTGCCATGTCTGGGGGAGCATAAATTGACACAAGCCCTTTGAAAAATTGTTGGGCAGTATCTCTTAAAGCCGCATATCCTGCCTATCCTAGTTGTAGGCATAATCCTTACGGAAAAGCACCAAAAGAATGTGCAGAGTAATGTTCGTCCCTGCACAAGAATGTAAAGAGTAGTATTACTCATAACTACCCAAGTTCCCATCAATAGTAAAATAGAGGACTATATGGTGGTATATGGTCACAATAATAAAATGCATAAATTATGTCAATAAGCAGTAACACAGTTACATTTCACAGGTGTTTGACAAAAGACACAGACACAAAAAAGTTCATGTTTCATGATGTCATTAATAGTATATTCCAAAGCAGGCAAATGTAATTTATGATGGTCAAGATCAGAGTAATAATTTCCTTTGGCAATAGGGAGAAGGTCTGGGGGCTTCTAGGGTGCTTCTCCCTTTGATCTCTTCTATAATCTGGAAGGTAGTAACATGAGTTGTTCACTTCATAAAAACTAGCTGATATATATACTTATGATTTGTGCACTTTTCTACATGTCTGCTAAATTTTAATAAAGAAAAATCTCTCTTAGATAAATGAGGACACCTATAGCCACAGGTCGAAGTGGGCACATTCCATTGGTCTGACACAGAGGCTTCAGCAGGGAGGGGATCTGGAAGAAGGGAGAGGGAATAAGTTGGTATATAGTTTCCATTGTTTAGATTCTAGCAAGATCTTGTGCAAATTATTTGACTTTTTGCACTTTAGTTTTCTCATTTGAAAATGAAGACAATAGTGAGTCACTTCAAAGCAGCTTTAGACAGCCAAATGAGTAGTCTAACCTGTTAAAATTCATTTTATCTTGTTCCTCAGGGATTCAGAAACACACTACCTAATTGAGCTTAAATCTCTAAGTAACTTAGTAGGGTGACTCTAAAGAAAATTTGACAAGCCTGATAGATATATTTCATTCTCTGAAGGCTATTTGGACTGACAGACCAAGACTTAGCCTTCCTGTGACAAAGAAAACAACTGGCATATCTACATCCTTAAGCACACATCACCACTGTCCTAAAATCAGTGTCTCTTGACTGCTTTTGTGGCTATTTCATGTTGAGAGTGATATTTGAAAGATATGATTTTATTGTCATCATGATGCCTGTGATGTCTTTGTTTCTATAGATTGTGTCTGTAAATTTCTGTTCTATAGCACTCTTGGGGTCTTTCTCCTTTTATAGAACCCCCCCTCCCCTTAATATTTCTTGTAGGGCCAGCTTAGTGGTCACATATTCTTTCAATTTCTGCCAGTTTTGGAAGCTCTTTATCTCTCCATCCTTTCTGAATGACAGCCTTGCCAGATAAAGTATTGCTGCTGCATGTTCCTCTCATTTAGTACCCTGAATATGTCTTACCAGCCCTTTCTGGCTTGTCAGGTCTCTGTGAGCAGGTCTGACATTATTCTGATGTTCCTCCCTCTGTACCTAAGGAATCTCTTCCCCCTAACTGCCCTTGAGATGGTTTCTGTGGTTCCAAGATTTGTGAATTTTACTGTTACATGCCAGGGCATTGATCTATTCTCTTTGATCTTGGGAGGGGTCCTATCTGTCTTTAGGACAAGAATGCTCGTTTCCTTCCCCAGATTAGGGAGGTTCTCAGCTATAATTTGCTCAAATATATCTTCTAGTTCTCTCTCTCTCTCTCTATCTTTCTACCCACTCAGGGATCCCAGTAATTCTGACACTGGAACGTTTCATGGCATCTTTTATTTCTCTAATTCTGTTTTCATGGATTTTAAGGTGTTTGTTCCAGGCCTCCTCCTGTTCCTTCCTTTCTATCAGTGTATCTTCTAGATCACTAATTCATTCTTCTGCCTCCTTTACCCTAGCTGTTAGAGTATCTAACTTAGATTGGATCTCATTTATAGCAGTTTTAAGTTTAGCCTGATTAGCTCTCATTTCTGCCCGTAAAGGTCAGAAATTAGGTCTGCAGGAGAGGCCATTGTCTCTGGTTCTTTCCTTTGTTGGGAGTTCTTCCTTCTAGTCATTCTGTTGATGGGTGGTTGAGGGAACGTACAGAGTTGAAGATAAATCAACCACAATCCTTGCAAGGTGCGCTGTGGGAAAGTTTGAAGTGATTGGAAGCCACCACCAAGAAAAACCCAGCCAAAATGAAATCCAAGAATGTGATTTATAAAGTTAAAAAGAAATAAAATAAAAAATAAAAAAGGAAAAAGAGGGGGTGGTGAGGTAAGGGGGGCTTTAATCTCTTAATGTGGGTGAAGTAGGGTATTTCAGTTCTCTCTTAAGATTTTATTTATTTGACAGATAGAGATCACAAGTAGGCAGAGAGGCAGGTAGAGAGAGAGGGAGAAGCAGGCTCCCTGCTGAGCAGAGAGCCTGATGCGGGGCTTGATCCCAGGACTCTGGGATCATGACCTGAGCTGAAGGCAGAGGCTTTAACCCACTGAGCCATTTTGTTCTCCTTGTTAGAGAATACTACTTCCCAGAGTTACAGAGAAAGTAAAACTGGTGTATATATATATAAAGGTAGTACTGAATACGAAAAGAAGGACTACACTGAAGCTTATATATGTACCTATATCTGTATATATATAAAAGAAAAAGAAAGAAGTGTATGTATGAAACACTAAAAGTTAAAAAGTTACTATGGAATATGTTGTATTAAACATCTTGTTGAAATGCTCAGTGAGTACAAAGAAAAACAACAAAGAAGAAACATGAACAAGAATAAAAAAAGTTGTGTCTAAGAAATACACAGGTCGTGAGGCAACACAAGGAGTTCAGTATACTATTTTCCCCTGGTGCTGGGGTTTTACAGTTTTGTTGGGACCTTCAGGTTGTCATCCTTTTGTTTTTCCAGCTTGTCTCCTGGGGGAGAGGCCTGCCATATTGTTTTTCAGTCAATCCTACTTGGGCATAGTTGCCCTGCTCTGTGTCATGGGGATGGGCTCCATGGAAACTGGTTTTTGGGCTTTTGTTCTCTGGTATTTTTTTGTGCCTTTTTGAAGCATCAGGGCAAAGGAAAAAGTCTGCACCCAGACCTCTGCCCCAGAGGAGAGAGCCACAGTCTGCTTCTCTCAGAACCCTCCAAAACAGTCTCCCTCTGTGAACACCACAGCTTCCCATAGGCGGTGCACATGCCCAGTAATCCTCTCAGCAGTTGACCCAGGCCCCCGCTTGTCCCTACCCCCCTGTGGCACGGAAGCCATGAGAGATCCCAGTCTGGGTATGTATGGGCAGTGGTGACAATGGCTGCAGCAGCGGCCAGACCCCCAAGTGTACAGGCACAGGTCTGCACAAGTGACCACCCTGGTCCCTGCATTTGCCTGTAAGCTCTCAGATTCTGTTGGAGTGCTGTTATCAGGTGCTTCTGGTCCCCCACCACCCCTCTCCAAGCTATCGCTGGTCCCCAGGCACAGGACGCTTTTGCCCTGGGATATTATTTTACTTTCTAGTGGGTAGCTTCTGGTGGCCCATTCCTCTTTCGGTTTATCCTCTGATACCTGTCTATGCAACCACAACTCCCTCCTTTGTACCTCTGGACTAAAGATCTGCCCCCGTAGAGATCCAAACATATAATCTTACATGTCAGGCTGATTTCGTGGGTGTTCAGACTGGCTTGGTAGATATCCTGCCAAATTCAGGGGACTGGTTGAAATGGAGTCTTCCACTCCTCTGCCATCTTACCCCTCCTCCTGTCAGACATCTTTTGAGCAGCACCTGAGTTGTCTTCCATATGACAGTTTTTCAGATGACAACAGATTCACAAATCAAATTGAACCAAACCAAACCAAAATCCACAAAAAAAAAAAAAAAAATTACCCCGCAAATGGAGGAAATGGTTATTTTTCATGGTGCAGGAAACAGATCCATTTTAGTCTGAACAAATCATTACTTGGCAGCACAAAACTATAGGGTATAGCAAATAGGGAATAGTTTGCCTAATCACTTTTTATTACGTAATTAATGTTTTCTCCATTCCTGTTGGATGCAGGGGGTCTTCCCCAAACTGTGTCTTTGGCTTTTCTTCCAGTTTGTTTGGGTTTTGAGTAGCCCCAACTTCAGCCACAAGGTCAGCGGCAGTCTTTGTACAAGTGACATTTAAATCTACCCTCCCACCTTTGAACTTCTCCTCTCCGTCCATTTTTGCGTTGTGTTTTGTCAAGTGTACTTCCACTGGATGCTCATTTGCAATTCAAATTATACCTGGGGAAAGCTCATCTTTTAGTCTTTTCCACAGAAGGATAAGCCACAGTCTTTTTTCTCATACCACTTAATCTTCAAATCAGGCAATTAAGTAACATTCATGACCTGCCAATAGGGTCTCTCCACCTTCACAAAGCCAGTTATGCAAATTTACATGATTCTGTCACTAGGAGGTTTCCAGAGATTCAGGTTTACTGCCCTTGCCTTGCCCTATGCCTCCTACAGGTTAATTTTGATCCTTGGTGATTATCCATAATTTCCCTTTAGAGTAGTTTAAAAATACCACCTAAAAAGAAACTTCAGATTCACTTAAAATCCACTCCTGTCTTTCTCCAGTATATACTATTTGTTACTTGGGATTATTAACTTTCTCACTAGAGGATTTTAGATTTTTATGTCATCTTTTTCATCTTTGTGGTTTTAGAACCGCAATAATATTGCCAAGAATAATGGAGCTATATTTCCACCATAGCACACTCTCCAGCATTGGTCCTTTCCAGTTAATCCCTGAAGCTTTCTAAACCTTTGGCATAATAGAAGGAATAAAAAGCAGTGAGCTATACCCGTCTTTGAATCCCAGCTCTGCCATTTTCTAGCAGTGTGACTTTTGATAAGTTACTTTACCTCTCTGAACATTTTTTTCTGTGAGTCTTTTCTGTTAGTTCCTTTTTTTTCTTTCCTTAATAGTAAAATGCAGTTGCCTCATAGACTGGCTTTTTTTTTTTTTTTTTCAATATACCACATCCTGGTGATTGCCTATTTTTTTTTAAATATTGGTCTTCTATTTTTTTAAATTATATTTTATTTTTTCAGTGTTCCAAGATTCATTGTTTATGCACCACACCCAGTGTTCCATGCAATACGTGCCCTCCTTAATACCCACCCCAGGCTCACCTGTCCCCCAACCTTAAATTTGGGGGAGTACCTGAGGCTCATTTTTTAACTGTCTGCCTTTGGCTCAGGTCATGATCCCCACGGTCCTGGGATCCAGCCCTGCATCAGGTTCCGGCTCGGCAGGAAGCCTTCTTCTCCCTTTCCCACTCCCCTTGCTTGTGTTCCCTCTCTCGCTGTCTCTCTCTCTCTCTCTGTCAAATAAAATAAATAAAACCTTAAAAAAAATTAAATTTGGTTTCACAGTGGCGACTGAGCTTTATTTAGCATGATCCCTTCCCATTCAGTTTTCCCTCCCTTCCCCTATGATCCTCTGTGCTATTTCTTATGTTCCACAAATAAGTGAAATCATATAATTGTCTTTCTCTGCTTGACTTAGCATAATCCCCTCCAGTTCCATCTATGTCACTGTAAATGGTGACATAGATGGAATTTTTCTGATGACTGAGTAATATTCCATTGTATATACGAACCACATCTTCTTTATCCATTCATCTGTTGAAGGACATCCCGTCTCCTTCCACAGTTTTGCTATTGTGAACATTGCTGCTATAAACTTGGGGTGCATGTGGCCCTTCTTTTCATGACATCTGTATCTTTGGGGTAAATACCCAGTAGTGCAATTGCTGGGTTGTAGGATAGCTCTATTTTTAACTTCTTGAAGAACCTCCATACTGTTTTCCAGAGTGGCTATACTAACTTGCATTCCCACCAACAGTGTAAGAGGGTTTTCCTTTCTCCACATCTTCGCCAACTTTTGTTGTTTCCTATTTTGTTAATTTTGGCCATTCTAACTGGTGTAAGGTGGTATCTTATTGTGGTTTTCATTTGTATTTTCCTGATGGCAAGTGATGTGAAGCATTTTTCCATATGTCTGTTAGCCATTTGTATGTATTCTTTGGAGAAGTGTCTGTTCATGCCTTCTGCCCATTTCTTGACTGGATTTTTTGGTTTTGGGGTGTTAAGGTTGATAAGTTCTTTATAGATCTTGGATGCCAGCCCTTTATCCATTATTTCATTTGCAAATATCTTCTCCCGTTCCGTGGGTTGCCTTTTAGTTTTACTGACAGTTTTCTTTGCCATGCAGAAGATTTTTATCTTGATGAAGTCCCAATAGTTCATTTTTACTTTTGTTTTTCTTGCCTTTAGAGACATGTCTTGCAAGAAGTTGCTGTGGCTGAGGTTGAAAAGGTTACTGCCTATGTTCTCTTCTAGGATTTTGATGGATTCCTGTCTCACATTGAGGTCTTTCATCCATTTTGAGTTTATCTTTGTGTATGATGTTAGAGAATGGTCCAGTTTCATTCTTCTGCATGTAGCTGTCCAGTTTACCCAGCACCATTTGTTGAAGAGACTATCTTTTTTTCCCATTGGATATTCCTTCCTCCTTTGGCAAAGGTTAGTTGATGATAGAGTTGAGATTCCATTCTGGGCTCTCTATTCTGTTTCATTGATCTACAGTCTGTTTTTGAGCTGGTATCATGCTGTCTTGGTGATCATAGCTTTGTAATATAGCTTGGAATCAGGCAACGTGATGCCCCCCAGGTTTGTTTTTCTTTTTCAACATTTCCTTGGTGATTTGGGACTTTTCTGGTTCCATACACATTTTAGGATTGTTTGTTCTCAGCTCTGTGAAAAATGTCGATGGTATATTGATAGGGATTGCATTGAATGGTAGATTGTTCTGGTTCTGTATTCTAGAAACTACAGAACACTTATGAAAGAAATTGAGAAAGACACAAGGAGATGGAAAAAATTCAATGCTCATGGATTGGAAGAATAAACATTGTTAAAATGTCTATGTAATAGGTTTTTAAAAAAATTTCTATGCTAAATAGTTAGTATGTTTTCTTAAAACAGATGGTGGCCCTTCATCAAGAAATTTTGGTTATCTTGAAATCTTTTTCATGTTATAATAATACCAATATTTTCTTTTCTTTTTTTTAACCAACATTTTATTTTAAATAACTGTGTTCATGTAATACAAGGAACGTACAATTTGAGAGTTCTACTGACATGTGTTTACTGCTCCACTCTCTCTGAAATTATTTTTTTTGTGAGATTTTCATTCTTTGGTCAGTGGAAAGATTTAAACATTATTTGTTTGCACAGGCAAAAATCATAGATCCTCATTTTAAGATTTCTTGGGGTGTTTATGAAGAATTTCTTGAGTTGCCTCCCTATTTAGATTGGTGTCCTGTTGGTATTGCATGGAGAAATATTGGGGAGATCAGCATCTTACAAAAATGACAAATTTTCTGATATTCCCCTCCATCTCAAAGTATTCTCTTTGTGCATGTAGATCAGTGGTTTATTATGAAAGGATATAACCCAGATGAAAGAGATGCATAAGGCAAGGTATGTGGGAAGCGATGTAGAGTTTCCATGCCTTGGCCAGGCATTTCACTCTCCCCAAATCGCCACATGTTCACCAACCCTGAAGCTCCCAATTATCTTGAATTTTTACATGTGGAACATCTGTGATGTCAATTACTTCTGCTCATGTTTCTGTATGTGTGTGTGTGTGTGTACCTACAAACACATAATTCTCTTTAAAAGATTTTTTTATAAGGTAATATATTCATGTGAGGTCATCTCTGAGCTACCTTGGGAGATGCAGTTACTAAGAGTATAAAAATTCTTAATTCTAGTATGGTTTCACAGAATATTGCTGTGGTAAAGTTTCAGAGGACAAAACCACATCTATCAAATCCTATTTTCTTGGATTATGAACAAACATCCTTTGAGTAAATTAAATCCTTCTTCAATAAAATTTCAGGTTTCCCATCATCAAAGTGATTTTTGCCATTCTTCCCTCTGCATTAAATTATGCTGAATACTTCAGCTTCTTAGAGTAAATTGGCTTCCTCAGAACTACCTGTGTTTTTGAAATTACTTTTCTTTTTGTAGAAGTAATTTCTGTACATTATTGAACTCTATCAAAAAGTTTCTATCCTGGGTAATTTTTCTTTATCCTGGGTAACTTCATAGATTTAAATATAATAGTTTCACAAGCCATATATAAATTGACAGTTTTTTTGGTCAGTACTCATGAGTTATTAAAAAATGTTTTTCCTCTTTGTTTTTTTTTTTAATCAAAATAAACTGAAGACCTATATCTAGCAAATGCTGCAGTTCTACTTCTATTTAAAAGGGAAAATATATACCTACCTTACCTTCATTTAGATCAATCAAGTATTTTAAACTTGTTCCATCTTTATGTATGAACTTGTTAGGTGTACATTTATATATTAATCTTTTAGTGGTTGCTCTAAACATTTCAACACATACGCTTGGTTTATTAGAGTTTATCATGAATTAGGACTTTTAACACTTCTCAGATAATGAAAGTATTTAAAAACTTGAACTTCATTTATTCCCCTTTGACTTTTGTGTTTTTGTTATGCATTTTATCTTTATATGTATTTAAAATCCTATGACAATTTTTTTATATAGTGGATATTCATTCATATTTATGCCACTTTTACCTTTTCTTTTGCACTTTCTTGCTACATTCTCTGCTTCCATCTGGGGTCATTTTTATTCATTTGAAAAACTCGCTTTTGTATTTTCTTTTAGGGAAAGTCTGCTGATGACAATTTTTCTCCATTTTTGTTTTTCTTAAAACACCTTTATTTCATTTTCTTTTTCAAAGGATATGTTTATTGAGTTTATATTTTATAGTTTATTGAGTATATTATATTTATAGATAGGATTGTAGGCTGGCAGCTTCTTCTTTTAGCATCTTAAAATGTGTTATTCCACTGATTTCTACTTTCATTGTGTATGTTTGATAGTCAACTATAAGCCTCATTGCTGAGCGCTTAAAGATAATGTCCATCCTGTGTCTGTCCCACATGGCTGATTTTTGATTTTCTCTTTATTTTTCATTTTCAGCAGTTTGGCTCTCATTTTTAAAAAAGATTTATTTATTTATCTATTTATTTATTTTTTATTTCTTTTCAGTGTAACAGTATTTGTTTTTGCACCACACCCAGTGCTCCATGCAATCTGTGCCCTCTCTAATACCCACCACCTGGAAAAGATTTATTTATCTATTTGAGAAAGGGAGAGAGAGCAAGCACGAGCAGGAGGGGCAGAAGGAGAGGGAGAGAGAATCTCAAGCCTGATACGGGAATTGATCTCACTACTCTGATATCACAACCTGAACCAAAACCAAGAGCCAGATGTTTAACTGACTGAGCCACCCAGATGTCCCTGGCTATGACTTTTTGTTGTTGTTGCATACTGTTGGGATTTTAGAGTTTCTTCAGCCTAAATCTTGATGTTGATCATCTTTATAAATTCTCAACCAATCATTCTTTGATTCAAATATTGTTTAAAAAACAAAACCAAACCAAAAAACCCACAACTTTTTTAACCAGATCTCTCTCTCTCTCTCTCGTTATTCTGTCTCTTTGATTAAATGTATATTTGACCTTTTGACCTTATCTGATAAACTTCTTATCTGTTTTCTGCAGTTTCCATTTTTTTAAAGATTTTATTTATTTATTTGACAGATAGAGACCACAAGCAGGCAGAGAAGCAGGCAGAGAGAGAGAGGAGGAAGCAGGCTTCCCGCTGAGCAGAGAGCCTGATGCAGGGCTCGATCCCAGGACCCTGGGATCATGACCCGAGCCAAAGGCAGAGGCTTTAAACCACTGAGCCACCCAGGCACCCCTGCAGTTTCCATTTTTTAAATTCTCCCTGTGCTTCAGTCTGGATATTTTATACTGAACTAATCTCTTTCACTAATCCTCACATATACTGAATTTAATCTGCCTTTAGAACATGGTTAATTTTCATAATTATTCATTTATTTATTTGTGCTTATTTATGCTAGAATTTTAATTTAATTCCTTCAAGTAGAGTCCAGTCTTTTCATATAAGTCCCCATATTGTCATCTCTTTTCTTGAACATATTAGTTTCCTAGAAAACTCACTGGACCAAATGACTTTAGTGGAAAATAAATCTGCTGAAAGATGACTGCTGCCCTGGCCTATTGAATCTCATTTCTACAAGTGGGAACACTAAATACAAGATATAAAGGTTACAAGTAATGAGAATTATATACAGCAAAAAAGAGGATGACCTGCATTTATAACATAAAATGGTTATAGAATTTAAATGCTGAATAACACTTTAGTGATAATGTCAGCTAAACCCACCACAGTGCCTGATGTCTTATACCTAGTGAATGCTCTTGAAGTCTATATAATGAATGCATACTCTGGATGAGTAAAAATTTAAAACATATACAAAGTAAAGAGAATGATTTACATAAGCAGGGTAATGAAGCCCATGAACCTATCACCAAAGTTCAAAATTGTTCAATATTCTAATTATTATTTTTCTGTTATTGTTGTTTTATTGATTCCTTTACCCACTCACCAATCCTCAGTTTATAATTTTTTAACAAAATTTTTGAGGTAGAATTTACAAACATTGAAAAGAGAAATCTAACTGTTAGTACAATATTGGCAAGTAAATCTACTCATGGAACTGCACTATTATGGAGTGAATTGTGTCTCCTTAAAATTCAGTTTGAAGCCCTAACCCTGAATGTAACTGTATTTGGAGATAAGGCCTCTAAAAAGATAATAAAGATTAAGTGAGATCATCAAGCTGGGACCTTGATCTGGTGGGACAGGTGTCCTTATAATAAGCAGAAGAGTCACCAGAGATCTATCTCTGCACACAGAAAGGAAGGGTCATGTGAGCACATAGCCAGATGGTGGCCCCCTACAAGCCAGGAGAAGAGGCCTTAGAATGAAACCAAACTGGTCAGCACTTTGATCTTGGACTTCCAGTCCTCAGAACTGTGAGAAATATATTTCTGTTGTTTAAAACACCCCATCTATGGTATTTTTTCATGGCAGCCCTAGCTAACCAACACATACTCTAGAATGACAGAGAACATTCTTTTTTTTTTTTTTTAAGATTTTATTTATTTATTTATTTGACAGAGAGAGAGAGAGAGAGAGAGATAGATCACAAGTAGGCATGTAGCAAACAGAGAGAGAGGGGAAAGCAGGCTCCCCACCTAGCAGAGCTGAGCCCGATATGGGGCTTGATCCCAGGACCCTGAGATCATGACCTGAGCTGAAGGCAAGGGGCTTTAACCCACTGAGCCACCCAGGCACCCCGACAGAGAACATTCTTATCTACCCAGAAAATTTCTTTACCTCCCTTTCCAGACTATCCCTAATGCCCTTTTCTTCTTACTGTTGAGACAACCACTGTTACGATTTTTTTTAACCTTGTATTTATTTTGGTTGTTTTAGAAATTCATATAAGTGAAATAATTCAGTATGTTGTCTTTTGAGTTTCTGTTGCTCAGTATTATGTCTGTGAGACTCATCTATGTTGTGTGAATATGTAGTTCATTCCTTTTTATTGTTCAATAGGATTTAGTTGCATGAATATATCATAGTTTATCTGTTCTTATTATATCAGACATTTGAGTTGATTCCAGTTTTTCACTATTGTGAACAGAGCTGCTCTGTACATTCTTGTATAAGCCTTTTTGTGGACATAAGTTTTGATTTCTCTCAGGTAAATGCCTAGGAGTAGAAATGCTGAGTCAAGGAGTATGTGTGTGTTTAACTTCGTAAGAAACTGCCAAACCTTTTCCCAAAGTAGTTGTTATAATTTTGCATTCCTACTAGGGATGTATAAAAGTCTGGTTACCCTCTATTATATTCCCTCCATCTTTGTCAGCATTTGGTATTTTCAGTCTTTCTAATTTTGGCCATTCTAGTGGATGTGTAGTGATATCTCATTGGGATTTTAGTTTACATACCCTGGTAATGATGTAGAACTTTTTTTTTTAATATGCTCATTGGCCATTTGCATATTTTCCTTTGTGAAGTATCTGCTGTGTGTTTGCCTATTTTAAATCATTTACTATTATTATTATATTCATTATATGTTCCAAATAAAAGTTCTTTTTTTTAATTTAAAGATTTTATTTATTTATTTGAGAAAAAGTGAAAGTGAGAGAGATCACAGAGGGAGAAGGAGAACCAGATTCTCCGCTAAAAGGAGAGCCCAGGTGGGACTCGATCCCAGGACCCTGGGATTATGACCTGAGCCAAAGGCAGTTGCTCAACCGAATGAGCCACCCAGGTGCCCCTCCAAATATAAGCTCTTTGTCAACCATATGACTTGTAGATATTTTCTATAAGTCTGTGGCTTTTCCTTAATACTGTCTTTTGATGAGCACAAGTTTTAAATTTTGACAAAGTCTAATTTATCAAAATTTACTACTATGGTTATCACTTTTTGCATTCTGCCTAAGAAATCTTTGTCTACTCTCAGGTTATGAAAATATTCTCCTATGTTTCTTTGAAAGGCTTATGGTTTTACTTGTATGTTGTAGTCTGTGATTTGTCTTAAATATTAACATGCTTGAGGTCACATTGTGTATAGTCCCTTTCAACTTGCCCCCACAGTATTTCATCAGTCTTTTCATATGTTACTGAAAATACCTCATGAATTCTATTAGGGGCCATATAATTTTCTGTGCTGTGAGTGTGCTATATTTTATTTAATGATTTATTTACTTATTTATTCATGATTTATTTTTGGACCTTTAAGTTGTTTTCTCTCTTTTTTCTGTTATAAATAATATTTGTAATGAAATGGGCTTTTTTTTGCATAAATGTGCATTTTGGGTAATCTCTTCTTGGATGCTTCCTAGAAGGGGAATTACTGGGCCCTACAGGATGGAACATCTTAAGACCCTTAATACACGTTGTATTCCCAAATTACCTTCCAGAAAGGAATGTGACGACTTAGATCCCCTCCAGCAGCATACGAGAATAGGTATCTCACCATATCCTCTGATTGAGTACTAGCCCTCTGTAAATCTTTTCCTTTGACATATTAAGAACAGTAGTTCTTTCAGTGTCAATTTGTATTTCTTTCATTATTAGTGAGTTTGAACTTTAAAAAAATTTTTAAATTTTAATTCCAGTATAGTCAACCCAGTGTTAGTTTCAGGTATACAATATAGTGATTCTTCCAATTCTATACATTACTCAGTGCTCATTGTGTTAAGTGTGCTCTTTAAATGAGTTTGGACTTTTAAAATAGAATTTTTAAACTTGCTTTCCTTATTTTTGAATAGCCAATTCATATTCTATGCTCACTTACTCATGACTTATTTGTAGAGCTCCTACCTTTATTTCCTATTGGTTTGTTTCAGAAATGTATGTATTAAAGATATTAGTCTTATTTTATTTTATTGTATGCTTATACTATTGTCAGTGTTTGCTTGTGATTTTTGCTTATGATTTTTGATTTTGTTAGTGATTGTAGCCAAAATTTTTGTCAGTACAATAAAGATGTTTGGGAATATACCAATTAAAAAATTTTAGAGCCAGAGGAAAGGTAGTAGTAGTGAGTAAAGCATGATGGCTTTCACTGGGAAGGCAGAGTAAGGACTTTTGTATTTGACATGTCCAGAGATTAATCTGTATTCATGAGCAGGTCCCATGGTTATCCTCTGCTTATTTCCCCATTATAAAATACAACTAACACTATATACCTACAGCTTAATACTAAAACTTTATGTGAGTTCTGGATGATAGTATAGGATAATTAAATAAAAAGTATTATGCCTATAAGCTATTTTAGCTTACATAGTGTGTGCTGACCCATTTTTCTTCCTTTTCATATATTTGTAAGAGATAAAAATGTCATACAAATGCATGTATCATTTCACTTTTATGACAAAAGTAAATTTATTATATTTAAGATAAACAGTTCCCTAAAAGGAAAGATGTGTCATTGAAAGCAGATTCAATTGCTATTGTATGTAATACCTTAGGAAAATTGAGGAAGAAAGAAAAGTCTTAATAATTAAGAGGGTGAATTCTAAAGAGACGCTTTGCATCAAACACAGTTCTGCTTTCTAAAATCTTACCGTGAGGAGCTACTCCCCTTTGTAGGTAATACCAGAAATCACTGATATTTATTATGGACTCAAACCACCTTATGTATATCCAGTTGCCTCCTTTAGATTATAAAATCATAGTCTCATGGGGTTGTAGACCTCGAAGATTGGAAGACTATCTTGTCTAGTTTTATTGTTGTGAGAACTGAGGCCCAAGGAGTTTTGGTATTTTTCTCAAGAACTAGTATTTCCTAAAAATTAATGCCAGAGCCCAGATGAGACCTAAAATCTTTTGCTTCTACTGTGAAGTTTTCCCATAGCTTTATACTGAGTAAAGGAAGTTAGTAAGTAAAATTTAAAAAGCAATGCTACCTCGTTTAAAAAAAAAAAAAAGATACTTCAAAATTTGTACTTTTTAGGCTAAGATCCATTTGTCTAAGAGCCACTTTCTTGTTCTAAAGCAAGGACTTTATTATGTTCTAATATAATAGGAAAGAAACTACCAAACCCTAGCACGTGGAAAATGGTGTGTTTAAAAAGAGATGCAAAGAGGTGCCTCATTAGTTCAGTTGGTAAGAGCATGCAGCTCTTAATCTTGGGGTCACAAGTTCAAGTCCCACATTGGGTGTAGAGCCAACTTAAAAAAAAGAAGATGCAAATTATGACTTTCAGAGAGTTTGCCATTTTCTTATAGAATGGATTCTGCTTTACAAGGCTTTATCCCAGATGTCAGAAAGCAACATTTTTGGAAGTATTTTCCATTTGCTACTTAAGAAAAATGTATACATCTGAAAACTTCTTTTTAAATTTACTTCATAGGAAAAAATATCTGCTGCAAAGACTCTTCTGTTTATTTGTGAAAAATGAATTGTCATTTCATTTTAGAATGAGGTAAACAAAGCCATAATAAAGCCTTGCTCAGAACTGTCAGAGAGGCATACAGCTTTTAAATCAGAAGGAAAGCTCAATGCTGCATTTTAAACCAGTGCTTTGTTATGGCAAACTAAGTAGTTGAAATGATGAATTAAAAAAAATAAACATTCTAGTGTTACAATGATAAACATGCTATCTAGCCTCTTGTTAACTACTGCAGAGCGTGACGAATGGAACTGATCCACTGACCTTTGTGGAATGAAACCCTTTCTGTAGGCTTTGCGGAAAGCCCGTTACTATCTAGATTTATTTTAAGTTAGATGGACTGTTGTTTGGACAAAATGTAGTTCTAGTAGCTATCTAAAAAATGGACCCAACTAGATGCTATTAATTTAGTCACTTCCCCTTGCAAACATATTTCATGTGCACATGAGTGTCTATGTAGAGATACTGGAAGATAAGCAAGTCTGAAGCTTTTGGGGAATCTTTCTGAAAATTAATCAGGAAGTAAGATATAGAATACAGGATTTTTAAAGTCAGTCAATATATTTAACTCAGTGAGCCAGCTTAGCGGAGTTGCCCATTTTTTCCTGTCATACTCTTCTTCAGAACATTAAAGTATTCTAATTAGATTCTCCCAGAATAAACTACAGTACCAATACTGGCAGTTACTTTTCCCGGTTTATTGAATTAAGTGTCTATTGTTTGTGTTTTGAAAACTTGGACTAGTGACTATGCAGCTGATATAAATGAATTGGTGCAGGCTTTTTCACTGTGAGTCCACTTCAGAGGTGAATAAGCTTGGCTCTGGAGGGAGAGGGTTGAGCTTCTTAGCAGGCTACAAGGGCTCATGGCAGAGTGCTGGTTGTCTAGAATTCCATTTCTGGTGCCAGATCCCCACATATCCCTCTCTGCTCTAATGTTAAGAAATAATTCATCTGTATAAGCACTGGGCAAAGGTAAAGCTTGGTGTTTTCATTGTGTCACATTTTTCTAAATGAAAATGGAAATAGAGATGTTATTAAATAACTGCATTGACCAAACAGTTCTTTTCTGGGGATTTAACTCAACAGGGAATCTATTATAGTTTCCCCTTCCTAGGTCAGAAGAAATATTCCAGCAGTGCTCAGGAGATTTTGAAGTACACTCCACAACTCCCAAAAGAGAATTATAAAATCAGAAATAGGATCACTTAACTAATGATTAGAGTGAAGAAATGCAGATCCTATTCTAACAAGCTTTGATATTAACTTGACATGTGTTTCACTCAGGTCAGAGAGTCAATGCTGAGAATTATTTTTTGGCAATATGCTTTGTGACACTTAAAGAAAAGATTGATTTTGACTGTGTCAAGAGCAGCATCAAAGGGTCCTGCTGGCATAGAGCAGCAGAGTGGAATGAGGACACATATATTCTACAGGGAGAAAGATGGTCCATGACAAATATTGAAATAATGTGACCACTACATGGTAACTACTTTACAATTTTTGCCCCTGAATGGAGTTTCTTGTTAAGCAAGAAAAGACAAAATATCCAAATGTGAGACTGTTTAAGAATTTAAATAAAACTCCAGAAAGAAATAGAAAGACAAGCAAGATGACAATGGTCATTCAGAGGCATGACTGTCACCTAATTTCCTGATGATTATGTTATTTTATTATTGATTATGTTATTGGTCTTTAAAAAAAATCCTTTCAGCCACTTTGTCTTTTGTTTAGAGACTTAAGTCCATTTACATTTAAAATAATTATTAGAGGTGTTAAGATGGCAGAGGAGTAGGGGGATCCCAAGTTTGTCCTTCGAATACAACTAGTTAGTTATCAAATCATTTTGAACACCTGAGAAATCAATCGGAGGTCTGAGAAAACAAATACTACAAGTCTACAAGTAGAAAAGTGACCACCTTTTGGAAAGTAAGAGGTGCAGAGACTCAAATCTGGTGTGATATAGCTGTGGTTCTGCAAAGGATTACAAGCAGTGGAGCACAAAATCAGAACTTCTAGAAGTCTGTTACAATAGGATCATGCCTGGCTTAAAGGTGCTCCGGTGGCAAAATGGGGCAGAATCCCAAGTGTGACACTGTGATCTGAGGATCCCCTGGGTTGCAAGAAGAACTGATGACACCTAAGTGCAGCCCTGTTCCCAGGCATAGGAATGTGGAGGCTGGCTGAGAACACTGAGTCTAGGTGCTGACTTTCTGCTCTGTGTTGCAATAAATTCTGAACTGCTGTGTGGTCCTGTGACCACTTTCCTGGTATGGGTTGGCAAAAGGGAGAAGATTCTGATGGAAATTGGGAGACAAGAATGATTTATTGCTCTTCTTTGAGGACTCACTGAAGAGTGGAGGGCACGGATTTTCAGCCCTGGCGCTAGACAGTGGGACTCTGCCATATTCATCCCACCCATCAGTGCTGAAAGCCTTCAGGGAGCAAAACAGCTTCACCTAGTGGAGTCTGGTGCTGCTTACACCAAACCCTGTGCTGTGCTGTGGAGGTGCCTTTCCACTGGGGCAAGTCCTCCTAAGAATAAGCAGAGCAGACCCCTTCCCCAGAGGACTAGCACAAGCAACTCACTGGCACCAAGTTTACTGATACAGAGGGCTGCAAAGCTTCAGCTCTAGGGGAAAATAGTATCTTTTGTACTTCTAGTCTTTGTTTTTAAATTATTATTGTTTCAGTTATTTTCTTACTTTTTCAATTCTTTTTCTCTTTTTTAATTGTAATTTTATATATCCTATATATATATATATATATATATATATATATATATATATATATATATATATTTTCTTTCTTTCTTTTTTCTTTCTTATTTTGGGATCTAGTTTCTTTTAACAAACACACCAGCACACATCCAGGATCTAATTTGTTTTGTATTGTTTTTATTGTTGTTTTTGTTCTTTTTTCTTTTTCTTTCTTTTCTTTTCTGGACAAAATGACAAGAAGGAGAAATTCACCCCATAAGAAAGAACAGGAGGTAATACTCAGAGCCAGGAATTTAATTTAGATAGAAGTAAGATGTCTGAACTAGAATTAAAACATTGCTTATAAGGATATTATCTGGGCTTGAAAAAAAGCGAAGAATACACTAGAGAATCCCTTACTGTGGAGATAAAAGAACTAAAATCTAGTCAGGCTGAAATTAAAATTGCTTTAACCAAGTTGCAGTCTCAAGTGGAGGCCATAAAAGGGAGGATGAATGAATCAGAAGAGTGAATCAAGATGTAGAAGGTAAAATTAGGAAAAAGGAAGCTGAAAAGAAGAGGGAAAGAAAACTATTAGATCATGACGATAGACTTAGGGAACTCAGCAGTTCCATAAAGCAAAGTAATATCCATATCATAGGGATCCCAGAAGAAGAAGAGCAAGGAAGAAAGGGGCAGAAGATAAATTTGAACAAATTACAGCTGAGAACTTCTCTAATCTGGGGAAAGAAACAGAAATTCAAGTCCAGTAGGCACAGAGAACTCCCCACAAAATCAACAAAAAAATAGGTCAACACCATGACAATTATAGTGAAACTTGCAAATCACAAAGATAAAGAGAAAATTCTGGAAGCAGCTGGGGAGAAGAAGTCCTTAACCTATAAGGATAGACACAAGGCTGGCAGCAGACCTGTCCAGAGACCTGGCAGGCCAGAAAAGACTGGCATGATATATTCAATGTGCTAAATAAGAAAAATATGCAGCCAAGAATACTTTCCAGCAAGGCTGCCATTCAGAATGGAAGGAGACATAAAGAGCTTCCAGGACAAACAGAAATCAAAAGAATCTGTGACCACTAAACCAGCCCTGCAAGAAATATTAAAGGGGACCCTTTGGGTGGAAAGAGAGACCAAAAGTAACAAAGAGTAGAAAGTAACAGAAATAGTCTACAGGAACAGTGACTTTACAATACAATACAATGACACAAAATTAATATCTGTCAATGGTTGCCCTGAATATAAATGGGGTAAATGCCCCAGTCAAAAGACACAAGGTATCAGATTGGATAAAAAAGCAAGGCCACCCCTGGGGATAAAAATATATTATATGTTTATAAAAAATAAAAAATTAAAAAAAAAAGCAAGGCCATTCATGTGCTGTCGGCAAGAGACTCATTTTAGACCGAAAGTCACCTCCAGATTAAATGGTGGAAACCATTTATCATGCTAATGGACATCAAAAGAAAGCTGGAATAGCCATCTTTATATCAGATAAACTAGATTGTAAACCAAAGACTGTAATAAGAGATGAAAAAGGACAGTATATCATAATAAAGGGATCTATTCAACAAGAAGACAATTGTAAATATTTATGCCCCTAACTTGGGAGCACCCAAATATATAAATCAATTAGTAACAAACTTAAGTAGGGGATTTTAACACTTCACTCACTGGAATGGACAGCTCATCTAAGCAGAGGATCAACAAGGAAATAGGGGCTTTGAATAACACATTGAACCAGGTGGACTTCAACAGATATATTTAGAGCATTTCATCCTAAAGCAACAGCATAAACATTCTTCTTGAGTACACATGGAACATTCTCCATAATAGATCACATACTTGGTTACAAATCAGGTCTCAGCTGGTACCAAAATACTGACATTATATCATGCATATTTTCAGGTCACAATGCTTTAAAATTTGAACTCAGTCACAAGAGAAAATTTGGAAGGAATACAAATACATGGAGGTTAAAAATCATCCTACTAAAGAAGGAATGGGTCAACCAGAAAATTAAAGAAGAATTAAAAAAATACAAGCAAATGAAAATGAAAACACAACCATTCAAAATCTCTGGGATGCAGCAAAAGTGGTCCTAAGAGGGAAATATATAGCAATACAGGCCCTCCTCAAGAAGCAAGAAAAATCTCAAATACACAACCTAACCTTATACCTAAAAAAGCTGTAAATAGAATAGCAAATAAAGCCTAGATTTAGCAGGAAAAGAAAAAATAATAAATATTAGAGCAGAAACCAATGGTATAGAAACAGAAAAAAAAAAAAGAAAAAGAACAGATCAATGAAACTAGGAGCTTGTTCTTTGAAAGAATTAACAAGTTTGATAAACCCCAAGCCAGACTTACCAAAAAGAAAATAGAAAGGACTGAAATAAATAAAATCATGAAAGAAGAGATATCACTATCAACACTGAAGAAATACAAATAATTATATGAGAATATTATGAGCAATTATAAGCCAACAAATTAGGCAATCAGGAAAAAATGGATCCATTCCCAGAAACATATAAACTACCAAAACTAAAACAGGAAGAAATAGAAAGCCTGAAGAGATGTATAACCAGGAAGGAAATTGAAATAATCAGAAACCTCCTAACAAATAAGAGTCTAGGACCAAATGTCTTCCTGGGGAAATTAATACCTATTCTTCTGAAACTGTTCCAAAACATAGAAATGGAAGGAAAACTTCCAAACTCATTCTTTGAGGCCAGCATTACCTTGATCCCAAAACCAGACAAAGGCACCAATAAAAAGGAGACTTAGAGATCAATATCTCTGATGAACGTGGATGCAAAAATTCTCAACAAGATACTAGCTAATCAGATCCAACAGTACATTAAAAGTATTATTCACCACAACCAAGGGGGATTTATTCCTGGGCTTCAGGGATGGTTCAACATCAGCAAATCAATGAATGTGACACACACACATTAATAAAGGATAAGACCATATGATCTCAATAGATGCAGAAAAAGCATTTGACAAAAAATAGTGCCTTTCTTGATAAAAACCCTACACAATATAGAGATAGAAGGAACATACTTCAGTATCATAAAGACCATATATGAAAGACCCACTGCTGATATCCTCAGTGGGAAAAAACCGAGAGCTTTCCCCTTAAGGTGAGGAATACCACAGGGATGTCCGCTCTCATCACTGTTGTTCAGTGTAGTGCTAGAAGTCCTAGATTTAGCAATCAGGCGAAAAAAAAAAAAAAGAAATAAAAGGCATTCAAATTGGCAAAGAAGAAGTCAAACGCTCACTCTTTGCAGACCACATGATACTCTGTAGAAAACCTGAAAGAATCCACCAAAAAATTGCCAGAGTTGATACAGGAATTCAGCAAAGTCACAGGATATAAAACCAATGGACAGAAGTCGGTTGCATTTCTATACACTAACAGTGAAATAGCAGAAAGGGAAATCAAGAAATTGATCCTGTTTACAGTTAGCACCAAATGGCACCAAAAATCATAAGGTGCCTAGAAATAAACCTAACTAAGAGGTAAAAGATCTGTACTCTGAAAACTATAGACCACCTATGAAAGAAATTGAGGAGGACACAAAGAAATGGAAAAACTTTCCATGCCCATGGATTGGGAGAACAAATTTATTAAAATGTCTATGCTACCCAAAGCAATCGACACATTCAGTGCAATCCCTATCAAAATACCACCAGCATTTTTCACAGAGCTAGAACAAACAATTCTAAAATTTGTATGGAGCTGGAAAAGACCCCAAGTAGCCAAAGGAATGTTGAAAAAGAAAACCAAAGCTGGAGGCATCACAATTCTGGACTTCAAACTATATTACAAAGCTGTAATCATCCAAGTCATTATGCCACTGTCACAAAAACAGACATATAGATCAATGGAACAGAATAGAGAACCTGGAAATGGACCCTCAACTGTATGGTCAACTAATCCAAAGCAAGCAGAAAAGAATAGCCAATGAAAAAAAAAAAAAAGACTCTTCAACAATTGGTGTTCGGAAAACTGGACAGCCACATGCAGAAGAATGAAACTGGACCACTTTCTTACACCATACACAAAAATAAATTTAAAAATGGTTGAAAGACCTAAATGTGAGACAGGAATTCATCAAAGTCCTAGAGGAGAACACAGGCAGCAATATTTTTGACCTTGGCCGCAGTAACTTCTTCCTGGCCACGTCTCCAGAGGCAAGGGAAACAAAAACAAGAATGAATTATTTGACTTCAAGATAAAAAACTTTTGCACAGCAAATAAAACAATCAACAAAACTAAACTAAATCAACAAAACTAAAAGGCAACCTATGAATGGGAGAAGATAGTCACAAATGTCTTATCAGATAAAGGGCTAATATCCAAAGTCTATAAAGAACTTATCAACCTTAACATGCCAAAACCAAAAAATCCAGTCAAGAAATGGGAAGAAGATGTGAATAGACATTTCTCCAAAGAAGACATATGAAAACAGACTAACAGACACATGAACATTCTAACAGACACATGAAAAAATGCTCATCATCACTCAGTATCAGGGAAATACAAATCAAATCCACAATGAGATGCCACTTCATACCAGTCAGAATGGCTAAAATTAACAAGTCAGTAAACAACAGATATTAGCGAGGTTGAGAATGGAGAACCCTCTTACACTGTTGGTGGGAAAGCAAACTGGTGAAGCCACTCTGGGAAACAGTATGAAGGTTTCTCAAAAGGTTAAAAATAGAACTACCCTATGACCCAGCAATCACACTACTAGGTTTTTATCCCAGAGATATGAAATAGTGATCTGAAGGGACACCTGCACCCTTATGTTCATAGTAGCAATGTCCACAATAGCCAAAATATGGAACAAGCTCAGATGTCCAACAATAGATGAATAGATAAGGGAAATGTGGTATATATGCACAATGGATTACTCAGCCATCAAAAAGAATGAAATCTTGCCATTTGCAATGACATAGATGTAGCGGGTGTGCAGATGGGTTAATTGGGTGATGGGCACTTGAAGGAATGAGCACTGGCTGTTATATGCAACTGATAAATCACTAAATTCTACCCCTGAAACTAGTAGTACACTATATGTTAACTGAATTGAATTTAAATAAAATAAATAAATAAAATAAATTGAATTTAAATAAAAATAAATAAATAAAATAATTATTGGTAGGTATGTGCTTACTTTCATTTTGTTAGTTATTTTCTGGCTATTTTTGTATTTTCTCTCTGTTCCTTTCTTATTTTCTTACCCTTTTCATTTATAGTTTGATGACTTTCTTTAGTGATGTGCTTTTATGCCTTTCTCTTTAGGTTTTGTATATTTACTATAGGTTTTTGCTTTGTGGTTACTGAGTGGCTCACCTATAGCAAATTATTTAGACAGTCTGTCTTCGGTTGATAACAATTTGTTTGATTCCTTCTAAAACTCAACATTTTTACTTCTCCCAATGTTTTCTGTTTTTGATGTCACATTTTATGTATTTTTATCTTGTGTATCCCTTAAGTAATCATAGTTATAGTTAACTATAGTTTACATAGTTTACTACTTTAGTCTTTTAACCTTCCTATTAGCTTTATAAGTGACCTGAGACCTCAGAGTCTCAGGAAAGGTTTAGAGTCAGCCCTTAGATGTGTGTTTAATTAGAAGCTACCCCTCATGCTGCAGCTATGATGAGCTACTTGGCTTCTTTCATGGAAAAATTGAGCTTCTGAGTTGTCTCTTGCTGTGCCCTGGGATGGTAGCTGTTTACAAGTTCCTTCCTCATTGGTTATAGTACTGTGGGACCCATGAGTATAATCTCTGTGGGGCCCAGAAATGCAAGCCCTCTGGCCTCCAGAACCAGACAGTCAAGGGATGTCCCCTGAGTGGCAGCTGCAAAAACTGGGTCACCAGATGTAAAAAACAGAGACCCAGTTTTGTATATAATCTCCCTTCTGGGAGATACTGGCATTTTGGAGTATGGCAGAAAGAGTACAAAGATGGCACCTGCCTAAAAAAAGTGGGGGAAAGGAAAAGAAAAAAATCAGAAAAAATAGAAAGAAAAAGGGAAAGAAAAAAAAAATATGGTGCCTCTTGGCTTTAACAAGGCAGAAGAAGAGCATGCAGGAGCCCACCAGAGGGAGCATAAAAATGACCTTAGAGGGAAAACGGAAAAAAAGATGATGTCTGTCAACTTTAGCAAGGCAGAGGGCAGGCAGGGAGATAGTCTGCACGTGGACCCTGTAAGAGACATTCCTCAGTTCATCACAGTCCTGTGCGTCTCAAGGAACCAAAGCCCTGTTGGTCTTCCAAGTCAGATATTTGGAGGTTCATCTTTCAGGTGCCAATATTAAATTTGGGGTGCCCTATGTGAGGTACAAACCCTTCATTCCTCAGGTTTTGAGTTCCCTTTGGGTTGTGGGTGGCCACACCAGAGATAGGGTTTATGACGAGATTGTGTCTCAGCTTCTACCTGTTTTAATGTGGTTTTCATCTCATTCACCCAATGTGAAGGGGTTGTTCACCAGTTTTTAGAGGTTTTTTTGGAGGAAATTTTTCTGTATATAGCTGTAGATTTGGTGTGTCAATAGGAAGAGGTGAGTTCAAGATCTTGGTCTATCAACATCTTGAACCAGAACCTTGATAATTTTTTTTAATAATTTTATTTTTTTATAAACATATAATATATTTTAATCCCCAGGGATACAGGTCTGTGAATCGCCAGGTTTACACACTTCACATATTTTTCCATTGTCCTAGGTTTCACAATTTCTCTACACATCTCAAATATGACCTGATATTAAAATTACACATACAGGGGCACGTGGGTGGCTCAGTGGGTTAAGCCTCTGCCTTCAGCTCAGGTCATGATCTCAGGGTCCTGGGATCGAGTCCCACATCGGGCTCTCTGCTCCGCAGGGAGCCTGCTTCCTCCTCTCTCTTTCTCTGCTTGCCTCTCTGTCCACTTGTGATCTCTCTCTGTCAAATAAATAAAATCTTAAAAAAAAATTACACATACATTACAGGTAAAACAAATTCTTTATTTTATCAACAAGACTTAAATATGTTGGCTTGACAGTGCCCAAAGCCTTATTTCTTGATGGAATTATAACCAAGGACCTCAACCTGCTACAGTCAAATCTTCACTCACCAAGGAGTTTTGGGCTAGGGGATCAATTTGTAACAAAATACGCTTAGTTTTAGGATCATTCTTGATCACACATAAGGAGACCAGAAGCAGGAAGATGGATGCTCAGATGGTCTCTGGTTCTTTTTCACTTCCACACTGGATGATTTATTCCATTGTTATAGGACTCAGTTTCCTCATACAGCAAAAAGAAAACAATGCTCTTCATTTCTTATATAATTCACAGAATGATAGTTGGAAACCATTGAGAAGTATCTCATTTTTTATTGTATGTATATTTGAGATAAAATGCAGATAAATTATATGTTAAGGAAACTTACATCTATGATAATTAAAAGTTGACACAGTAAGCCAACTTATCTCTGCAGCCTAAACTTAAGGTAGATAAAAATAAAAATTTTATGACAAGGTAGATTCACACAGAATTGTGAATGAAGCTTACAGGTTTTTAAACATTTCAGTCAGCATTTTTAATGACCAGGAGTGGGATGCTGAGAAATAAATCCGTAAAGTGCTTCTAGCAAGCGAATAAGTGTTGGGTTTGCGGGTTTTTTTTTTTTTTTTTTTTTTTTTTTAGAATTAAGTTTTTGAAAAATTGGGTCAAAATTAATTAACTCTACTGCTGCCAGGAGCATCTGAACCATTTATTTTCCTTGTGTTAATTGGAGAACAAAGATTAAAAATGCATCCAGTGTTTGTAGTTGCAGAAACTAATAAATTCTCTGGTAGGAAATAAAATGGTTCAAATGGATACAGCTACCTCTGATCATCTCCATGATTTCTTCCATGATGATTCATTCCATAATACTTTTTCCTCATTTTGAGTTCCCTTAACATACTAAAAATCATTACATATTTTTATCATGTATGATTTTTATCATTTTAATATGTATTTTATCATTACATACTAAAAATCATTACATATTTTATAATTACATGTAATTATCATTACAGTCATTTCATATTATTTATTTTTGTTCAAATTTTGTTTATAATTACTTAAAATTGCTTTTCATCTATGTGTGGTTTTGACATTTTGTAGCTGCTAGAGAACAAACACCACACTTTTATTTATATTTTAAATCTCCTTTGTGTATAGGGTATAGAGATTATTGTATAATCAGGGGTCAGTGGATTTTTGTTGATTTTCCATCCAGCTCTGTGTTTTCCATATTGTACTGTTTGTCTTTAAGATTTTTTATTTGATTTGATTTGTTTATTTGACAGAGAGAGAGATAACAAGTAGGCAGAGCAGCAGGCAGAGAGAGAGGGGAAATCTCAGCTCCCTGCTGAGCACAGAGCCTGATGCAGGGCTTGATCCCGATACCCTGAGATCATGACCTGAGCTGAAGGCAGAGGCTTAACCCACTGAGCCACCCAGGCACCCCAACATATTGTATTGTTTTGACTGAAAAGTTTCTGAAGTTTCTGAAAAAACTCTGCTGATTGTTGGTCAGTGAAGTAACCCAAGACCAAAGCAGTTTCCTTCTTGGGTCTTATACCCTGCCCTATCTAGGGGCAGATACTGTGAAGAGAAGAAACCAGTTTTAGTCTGAGCACTTGAAAACTTACCATGTAAAGGTTTTGCCAATGTTTGAGAAGTTAATGCTGGTCTTTTTTCCCCATTTTTTTATTGTGTTATGTTAGTCATCATAAAATACATTATTAGTTTTGGAGGCAGTGTTCCAAGATTCATTGTTTATGTACAAAACCCAGTGCTGCATGCAGTACATGCCCTCCTTTTTAAAATTTTTTTATTTTTTCAGCATAACAGTATTCATTATTTTTGCACCACACCCAGTGCTCCATGCAATCCATGCCCTCTACAATACCCACCACCTGGATCCCCCAACCTCCCACCCCCTGCCCCTTCAAAACCCTCAGATTGTTTTTCAGAGTCCATAGTCTCTCATGGTTCACCTCCCCTTCCAATTTCCCTCAACTCCCTTCTCCTCTCCATCTCCCCTTGTCCTCCATGCTATTTGTTATGCTCCAC
>PJEN01015129.1:0-44114 GCA_004024605.1 Pteronura brasiliensis | reverse complement strand
GTGTATATATACCACATCTTCTTTATCCATTCATCTGTTGATGGACATCTAGGTTCTTTCCATAGTTTGGCTATTGTAGACATTGCTGCTATAAACATTCGGGTGCACGTGCCCCTTCGGATCACTACGTTTGTATCTTTAGGGTAAATACCCAGTAGTGCAATTGCTGGGTCATAGGGTAGTTCTATTTTCAACATTTAATTGATTTTTTGAAGCAATTATTATACTAATACTTTATACCACATTAAAAAGTTCCCCTCATCCCTAGAGCGTAGTGTCACTTATGAATATAGATACAAAAATGTTTAACAAAACATTAGCAATATACAATGTGTAAGAATTATATATATGACCCAACAGGGTTATTCTAGGGATGCATAGCTGGTTCAGTTTTCACAGATTATTTAATGTCATTATTAATAGGCCAGAAAAGAAAAATGATATGACTATGTCAGTCTGTGCAGAAAAACCATGTGAAAAATTTCAGCACTCATTTATGATAAAAAAAACTTCCAGAAAAATGGGAATAGAAGTGAATTTCCTCAACTTAACAAAGAATTTCCACAAAAAACCTACAGTTACCAATTATATTTAATGGTGAAAGACTGACTAATAGACCAGTAATTGCAGCCTAATCAGGAAAATAACAAAATTAGCAATTTACCCCGGGGTCTGGGGTCTTAAAAACCCTGTAAATTACCTCTATTTTGAGACTGAGAAAGGTGAAGCAGGACATTGAGACACTGAATATTTCACCGATCGAGACTTTAAAGTGTCACCCAAAAGAGATTATTTCAGTTAGTTGTGGTAAGAAGTTGTATTCTTATTCTATTGCTACTTTAACAATTTACCAAAAACTTAGTGGCTCAAAGCAACACAATTTCATTATTTTATAATTCTGAAGGTCTGAAATCCAAGATGAGTGTTAGTAGGCTAAAATAAGGCATTAGTGGAATTGTGTTGCTTTTGAAAGCTCGAAGGAGAAAATTCGCCCTTGCCCTTTCCCAGCTTCTATAGGCTACATTCATTTGCTGGGTTATGGCCTCTTTCCCCACCTTTGATTCCAAAAGTGTAACAATTTCGTCTTTATTTCTGATTCTAACCCTTCTGCCTCCCTTTTATAAGGACCCTTGTGATTACTTTGAGCCCACGTGTTACCACAGAACAACCTATCTAACACAAGATGCTTCATTTAATTACATATTAAAGGTCTATTTGGTCATGTAAAGTAAAATACTCGCAGGTTATGGGAATTGAGGAAAGGTCACTATAATGCCTGCCATAAAAATTGAAGTTGGAATAAATCAAATATATACAAAAAATAAAATTTATTACAGAGTTAGCATTGTTATATGCTTATTTATTTTTTTCTCTTATCAAAAAGGAGACAAATTTTTTTTAAAAAAAGAGAAACTACATATTTTCATCATATCTGAGATACAGATTTTTCTCATTAGATAAGTATACCAAAAAAAAAAAAAAAAAACCAAACCCCAAAACAACAAAAATCCTCTGCAAATTTCTTTTGGATTTTGCACAGTATCCCAGCTTTTTACAGTGTGACTAAAATGTGCAAATAGCACATTCTTTCTCTTTATCTCTATCTCTCTCACACACATATACACACACACATACATCCTACATGCACACATGAGAACAAAAAATTTAGTCCAGATGGAGTTTAGGGTTGAAATCATGTTTCAGACAAATTCACTAAATATTACAAGTTTATGGAATAATGAGGCCATTGATATTTTTCAAATTCATTCATTGTAAAAGTGAAAATTGTCTTGATTAGGTAAAAGGATACATGAATGAATAAAGTCTGATATGATAGTGTAGTTAAAAAAAAAACACAAGAAATCTTCTCAATAAATATATTACCAGGTAACAATAGCTCAGTGCAACAAGCAAAGTTAAAAATTTCAGGCCAAGGAGGGAATATTTGTGGGAGTAGTAATTGTCAAGATTATATAAGATCAAGATTGTATGATCACTACAAGGAATGTGAGATAGAGATTTATTAAAACCCTTTACATTTTCTTTCATTTCTTTATGTATTCATAATGTTTCATAGCACAGACATCACAGATAAAGTTTTCTCCTAGCACTGTTTGCTAAATTTTTTAGGAAAAAATTCTTTGCAGTTAATTTTTTTAACACAACAAATTTTAATTTATTGGTGGCTCTTTAACAACCATATAGTTTACAGAATAATATAGTTGTTACCACATTAATTTAAAATAAATAGAGAACCCAAGTTCATTATCATTTCTTTGGTCTGCTATTTGAAATATTCGACTGCTCTGTAAGTCAGCTTATGAGTCACTACAGCAATCATTCTTAGTTTTCTACTCAATATCTATTGTTCTCTTTTTTTCTTACTAAAAAAGATCCCAGTTGAGGTACCTAGGTGCACAGCTCAAAATACACACCTTTTTATATTCTCTAACAGCAAAGTTTCACCATGTTACAGAATTGTGGCCATTAACATGTAAGCAGAAGTCTCTGAGAGGCTTCAGGGAGAGGTTTAGAGCATCTCAGTTAAAAGGTTTCAAAGATATCTCTTGTTTGCCTTCCTCTATCTTCTTGGAATAGAGATTGCTACCAGAAGGAGCATCTTGCAAATACGAGGAGACAGTAAAAACTATTCTTTTTATGTTTAAGCCACTTATAGTAAGTTTTTTGTTACTTGCAGCACATGTATTCTTTTTTATTTTTTTTTAAAGATTTTATTTATTTATTTATTTGATAGAGAGATGGAGAGAGAGCACAAGTAGGCAGAGGACTGCAGGCAGAGGGAGAGGGAGAAGTAGGCTCTCTGTTGAGCAGGGAACCCGATGTGGGGCTTGATCCCAGGACCCTTGGGATCATGATCTGAGCCAAAGGCAGCTGCTTAACCGACTGAGCCACCCAGGCACCCCAGCAAATGCATTCTTAATGCAATAACACATTTGTTGTGTTTTAAGTTGCTAACTTTTGTGCAGATAAAAAAAAAAATATCTAGTGCTGATGAACTCAGTTCTTGAACTAGTAATTCACTCCTATTGAGTTGGTTAGATAACCCCCAGTTTTATTCTCTATATTTAAAATTCCTGAGGGACACCTAGGTGGCTCAGTCAGTAGGGTATCTGCCTTCAGCTCAGGTCATGATTCCAGAGTCCTGGGATAGAGCCCCGCATCAGGCTTCACTCTCCCTCCCCTCCCTCTCCCTTTGGTTCTCCCTCTCCCTCTGGTGCTCCCTGTTTTTGTGTGCTCTCTCCCTCTCTGTGTCAAACAAATAAATAAATAAAATAACATTACTGAATCTGCTGAACTGCTGCTCTGGTTGTCCCTTAGGCATCTTGTTTTTAACTGAGATTATCTACCTAGATAATCTCATGAAGGTGCAGAAAAGTTTGAGAGGACCATCCTTAATTATGGTGTATCATACCAGACATTATTTCTTGATTTTTTCCTTCCTATAGTTTTGTCCTCAAGAAATTGTCCTCAAGGACTTCCTTATGATGTATGTAATTCTGGATATTTCTCAATGCAATAAAATAATTATTTGGATAATTAATTGACTGTTTTAGCACTTAGTCTTGATCCCACATTTCCTCTCTCATTCTCAGGAATGTCACCTTGCCTTCTTCCATTTTTTCTAGTATTAAATTTGCTAGATTTCCTTTACTACAAGGTATCAGGTTTCTTTTCTTGAATGCCTTCAAACATCTCTTTTTAATAAAAAGAACCAGATGACACATAGTGATGAACTGTTTAAAAAGAATGGCATTAATAGTTTCCCAACATGTTGTAAAATAAAAAATGTTGAGTTAAGCCTTATGAAAACAGGGATAGAAGGACTTAAAGTACGCAGATATAAAAGCAAAAATAGAGTAATACATCAATTTTCATAGTTGCATATGTCAAATAGTGCAAGGAGTCAGTTTATAAATAAGATGCATGAATCTGAGATCTCATTCAATATCAGATTTTTACTAATTTTAAGGACATGGATAATTGTGAAACATGTGAGAGGCGTGGAGAAATCCAGAGTGTCAGCAGCACTCCTCATGTCCTCCTTTTTTACAGTGTGTCTGACATAGATCTAACATATGCATTCTCACCTATTCTTGAGGAGCAGCACTTACATAGAAGGGAGCTACATGAGTTATGGAATATTTCCATTTTATACTCTGAAAATTATCTAGCCTACATGACCTTCTCTAAAGAGATATATCAGGTTTATTTATTTATTTTTTTAAAGATTTTATTTATTTATTTAACAGAGATCACAAGTAGGCAGAGAGGCAGGCAGAGAGAGAGGAGGAAGCAGGCTCCCCGCTGAGCAGAGAGCCAGATGCGGGGCTCGATCCCAGGACCCCGGGATCATGACCTGAGCCGAAGGCAGAGGCTTTAACCCACTGAGTCACCCAGGCGCCCCTATATCAGGTTTATTTACAGGAACCAATTCAGATGGAGCAGGTACAGTTTGTGTAGAGCTAAAGTGTATTCCCCCAAGTTCACATATTGAAACTCTAACCCTTAGTGTCTCAGAATGTGACTGTATTTGGATATCTCTATAGCACTGATTAAGTTAAAATGAAATTAAGCTAATTAAGTTAAAATTAGGAAGAGCTTTAATCCAGTCTAATTTGTATCATACTAAGGGAAGGAAACTTGGGCACACAGACATCAGGGTTGCAGGTAAATGGAGAAAAGACCGTGTGAGGACACAGCAAAAAGGTGACCATCCACAAGCTGAGAATAGACATCAGGAGAAACCAGACCTACAACATCTTGATCTTGAACTTCGGGTCTGCAGAACTGTAAAAAACAAATATCTGTTAAGCCACCCCATCTGTGGTATTTTGTTATGGCAGCCCTAGAAACCTGATAAGAGTTTTCTAAAATATTCCAAACATAAGGGCTTGCTCTCTTAAAAAAAAAAAAAAAAATACAACAGTATGGGTTTTGCAGAAGGCTAGACATTAAAATATTGCAAGGTGATTTGACTAAGGTATCCTTCTGCCCAAAATATCCAAATAGATGGAAAAAATAGACTGTAGGCCTTTTCTTCCAAAAGCCATGGCTCTGAAACTCTGTTTGGTGTATATCTGAAGATTCTCTCATGTAGGTAGGTCTGAGGGAAGATTTTAGTATAAGTTTTTTATAGTGAGATAGTTGTAGTATGCTATAGATCTTTAGTCAAGTATACAATTAGTTTTCATGGGCATTCATCACGGAACAATAGGCATCAGTTAAAGTAGCAGACAAGATATAGGTAACGCAACCTAACGTAAAGTGGAAAAAAAACAATGAATGATTTTGAAATTGACTACATGTTTCCATTCTGTATATTTTAAGTATTGAATATAAATGCTTGTTTTAAAAGAACATATACCAAAAAAATCATTCCCATTTTCAGCATCACAGAATACCTTTCTATGTGGTATGTGGGAAAGGGAAATAAATTAAGGCAGAATAAAATGAATTTTAAAAAGCCTGAGAATTTTATGGCATACACCAGTGATGATGTGCCATGAAATGAGAAGTATTATAGTTCAACACCTCTAAACTCCAACTTTAAAAGCATATATTAATAATAAGATTTAACCAGCGAATATCCTGAACCAAAAACCTTAACTAAATTTTAGTCACAAATATAAAGACATATTTTATAATCAATACTAAAGAAAGTTACCTAAAAAGTATACAAGAACAGAAGATAGTTTTATTTTAGAGAGCTAATTACATAAAACAAGATAGAAATTTAAAGAAATAATACTAAGGTGGGATCCAGGGTCCTGGGATCAAGCCCCGCATCGGGCTCTCTGCTCAGCGGGGAGCCTGCTTCCCCCTCTCTCTCTGCCTACCTCTCTACCTACTTGTGATCTCTGTCAAATAAATAAAATCTTTAAAAAATATATGTATTAAACATGCCGTTTGTGCTTAAAATTCTCATAGAATTGAAAGGAAGAGAACAAGAATTAGGAAATTTTCTTCAAATTTTAGATATAAAATTTAAAGATTCCAGTGACCTAATTACTGATTACACAAAAATATAAGAGAGGTGAAAGATAATACCGAGGTAAAAAGAAGAGAAACATTAAAGTAAACATTAGTAAAAAGAAGGAGTTAGCAATTCTCTCAACTACCTACATATTTATATATTTACTGGTTATCTTGCCAACAAGACTATACCTGAGGGCAGAGATTTTGTCTTTTTCATCTCAGTACTGAAGCATCTAATCCAGTGTCCATATTTTCCTGAAATAATGTATACTTAATAACTGAGGAGTATGTATGTGATGGAGAGGACAGTTTTATCAAATGGCATGGAAGTTCCCTGTAGGCAAGTTGAACTATAGGGTATTAGAGGATCTCAAGCTTCTTCCTCAACCATTTATTTCACAGACTTTTTTAAGTCCTCTTTTAAGACTAAGGCACTTGGAAGTAAGATGATGGATGGGAAGACCCTTGTTCCTTACCTTCTCTGGCTAGTAGAAGGCATGGTCTTTGTTCTTGTGTTTTCTTCATGCCAAAGAATTACATGAATAAATTTAGACATTATTTTATGATTTTAAGATGATTTTAACCTATATAAACTTATGTGGTAGATTCAGATTACAAGCCCTTTTAAATTCTAAATTTTCTATTGAAACACTCCCAATAGGCATGCCAGTGATAGGTGATGTATACATATATATGAATGCAGTCCTTTCAGTTACTTAGAATTAAAGTTCTTTCACAAGCAGTGTTCCTCCCTGTCTATTTAGGACTGACAGTGACATTTGTCTTTACTCAGGCAGAGATGTCTGATAACTCACTTCTATCACACAGTCCACAGTCATGAAGTTTTAACACAATAGATCAAAGCTGTCTTGGGTTTCTTTTTCACTTCCCCTATGATTGCTGCTCGGAGAAAATAGGGAGAAAATGGAGAGGAGAATTAATTCATAAAATAAATTATTTTTGGATAATTATTCTGTAATAGAATATAAAAAAGCCTCTTAATTGCAATGACAAATTCAGAAATATACAGTTATATGCTTTTGGCCATCACGTGGCTTTGTAGCTGTGGCTGTGGTTTCTTCTGGTGTATGCCTGATGCACGCGCACACACACACACACACACACACAGATCGCACACATTTTATATGACAGTGTGACTACTGTTAGTGACTGGACACTGAGATCAGAGTTTTTTGGATTGGAATTGAACAGTATTATGCATTTAACTATCTAAAACCATGGGTTTGATGCTTATCTATGCCTAATTTTTTCTCAGCTATAGACATTAGTAAAATATGTATAGAACTAAAATGTATTTATAAAGATTAAAAGAGTTTGTATAAAGCCGAATTTCCTGGCATAGACCAAGAACTAAATTAATGTTTCTTAATATAACAAGTATGTGTGTTTTGTGTGTTTGCATATATATGCATAGACATGTACACATACATGCAGATGTATACAAACACATATAACTGCATATTATGCAACTTTTAATTTGGCAAAATTAAGTGAGATCCTTGACTTGAATTTCACTGAGGTTAAAACTATAACATTCCCTTCATCTTTTTTAACCACACATAATAGCTTTTCTCTATGAATTTTACTTTCAATATAGTAGTGTAAAAATACCCACATATCATAGGCAGATAAAACACTGAGGTAAAAGATTGCTTTAGCCACTGAGGAAAAAATGCTGCAGGCTCTGTATGCCTTATAACTAGGGTTACCATATCATCCAAAGTAGGGCAGCTTAAGAGTAAAATGTGTGTGCTTTAATAATCACTCAGGCAAACCAGGAAGAATTGTCACTCTGCTCAATGAGAAGCATGTATTTTACATGTTCCAAGGACAAGGACATTTTTAAAAAGCAGTACCAACTTTTCTTGGTAAAATAGTGTCATCTGTTTAGGCTACATATACAGCTCAGGTAGAATTTGTAACTCAGGTAGAATTGTCAATTTTTTATTTTCATATTTTATTACTATTATTATTATTATTCATAATGCTTTGTGTCACAGTTAAAAACAATTGTTCTAAACTTCCAAGTGCTGTTAAGGTACAGCTGCCAGGATTTAGTGTGGATCACATTGTTTGAGGCGTTTGTTCAGCTGTCTGTTGAATCCCCTGAAACTAATGCTCAGTCTGTATTAATGTCTCAGTCCCGGGAAACCTCAGCCTATTCTCTCCTATAATTAATCTTGCAGGTACTGCCTTGACATTATTGGTTCACCAACAGAGCAGAACTGCCTCGGCCATCAATAATAATTCAACGCATTAGATGAGGCCTGTGTACGGGCCACAGAGGTAGCCAGATCTGCACCATCTCCTGCATTCCTATCCAGTTGATGGGAAACTGCAATTGAAACTAGTTGTTTTGGTGGCTCAATAATTTGTAATAGAGGGGTCTTGGTGTTACTAATTGTTTTGCTTTATGCTTTTCTCCAAATGTAGCCACTGCTTGGCACAATGGGAGTGATTGTCTGTTTACTGAATCTTAATATTGAGGCTGTTACAAATTGTCTTTCACAGATGGTGGGAGCTTTTCAGATGGAGAGAGGCAGGGAATTTATTACTCAATATTTCTGTATTACTGATTGGGACGTGAGGAGCATAGACAATCTGTCCTACTGCAGGGTTTGCTGCGTGGTTTTTTCCCTCTGCAAAATTATGGCTGGCTCTAGACGTTTTTCTCATTTTGTATAGATAGCAGCTGTGTAATTTCAAGCAGAATGTTTGCTTTGATCCCCCTTCCTTTAATTGAAATCCACAATTATGAGATTTGTTTCTTTTATGTTTGCGACTTTATTGGTTTAATCTACAAAATGTGCTGTCTTGCTGTCTTACACAGTTAAAGGCTACAGCACAGTTGGGACTTAAATGACAAACATTGGAAGGAGGGGCTTTTTTTTTTTTTCTTTATTGGTTGGCTGTGGAAAGAAACCAATAGATACTTGTCTCCTCAGATAGCAGGCTGGCTATATGACAACTAGATAAACTATTATTCTGTAGAATTTGAAGTTATGTCTCTTGTGCATGTGTGTATGTATACATACATGTACATATATGAATGATTAAGTTCATTTCTAAAAATGCCTATGTATATGTGTGTGTATGTGTGTGTGTGTGTGTGTGTGTGTGTGTGTGTATCTAGAATGGAAGGGCAGCCAACTGACATAGGATCATCTCTTGGATCAGAGTAACTAGTATCATTAGCCTTAGCACATTTTAGAGGAAAGAGAGCAAAGGATTGTAAAGTAGATAGGTATAAAAACAAGACTCTTTGGCCTTCGAGATAATTTCACAACAAATAACTTCAGTTATTACATCTCAGTATGTTCTACCAATGGATGAGGCTATTCTCCTAATTGGTAAATTTCCAGGTATTTGAAGTTCCTTTTGATCAAGTTGAGTGAAAAAAAAATTCAATTAAAAAATAAGATTCCATTGCCAAGTTTACATTCTTCCTCTCATAATATGTCATAAGTTTTAATTAATGTTTTTAAAAAACATTTTTGTTAATATTTTATATGTAATATTTTTTCTGGTTCAATATGGTAAACTTTAATTTGGAAATCTGGTTTGTGTCTATAAAAAGGAAAATTCCCTATTAGCCAGTATTAGGTCAGTTAGTTTCTAAGTGACTTAAGCTTTCTATGCAACACCCTCACCCCACTTTAACTAACTAAATTAGTTTAACAGCCTTGGTATCATTTGGGCATTTCTCTTAAATGTTCACGAATAATTAATTCACTTTGGCATCATAAAACAGGGATTTTTCAAACAACTTTTCCATTTGTTACTGTTTTTTTGGACAGGGCAAGCAAAACAAGTAGTCATATGAATATTTCTTAAAAACTTTAGAACTGCACATTATGAGTGTGTCTGCAATTCACTGTGTTGTCTCCTGATAATTACATGGTGAGGTCTGAAATCATTCAACTATAGTATATATTTTTTAAACTATATCTGTGTGGGTATGTATTTTGAATTCAGAAGATAATTTGGGTATTTCCTATATTCCATAGTAATAGTTGGATTAGAGGAAGAAAAATCATCCTAAAAATTAGCCATTTAGGGGCGCCTTGGTGGCTCGGTGGGTTAAAGCCTCTGCCTTCGGCTCAGGTCATGATCCCAGGGTCCTGGGATCAAGCCCCGCATCGGGCTCTCTGCTCAGCGGGGAGCCTGCTTCCTCCTCTCTCTCTGCCTTTCTCTCTGCCTACTTGTGATCTCTGTCAAATGAATAAATAAAATCTTTTAAAAAAAATTAGCCATTTAGTGGACTACTACCAAGTCCTGATATCTACCATTAGAAAAATTTCTAAGTGTTTTCTTTTTCTTAATAGTTATAATTTGATTATGTTTCCAAACTTCTAGGAATTTATTGTAACAAAAACCTTGGTGGTTTTAGATATTTATATTTTACATATGAAAAAAAGTTAGGTTAATCAACCTTAAGTAACTTAAGAATGTATGGAAATAGTTTTCCATAAAGGAAAGAGAACAGAATTCAAACCTGTATCTTTCTGCAAAAACTGTTTTCTCTAATCTGACCCTATTGTTTTCCTTGGGTATGTAGTGACTTAAGAAACCAACACGAGGTTTTGCATTATGTGATAAAGGTTCAGGAAACTTTCAGACACAACTAGCCTGAAGATGCAGGGGAATGTAGATGAGAGAAAACAATAGTGGGATCCAGAAAGAGAAAGGAAAAAAAAAAAGGAAAGGAGACTGGAAGGTAAAGAAAGCTCAAGGTAAACTATTCATTCGCAATGTTTTTATGGGCAAATTCAGCCCATGTGTGAATAAGAGTTATCCTTATGGATAAAGCATTAGCTTTTTGGGGTCATGCTCATCTTTTTAATTTCCTACATGCAAATCAGATTTCATTTATGATATCAACTCTTAGGAAGAATATGCATTGAATTTGCATGAAGAGGTTTATAAGCTAACATTGCTTCATACCTAGCTTTATTCAAACCATTAAGAAATATTCTCTCTTGGTGCTTCTAATAATGGCTGATAGAGTAAGAAACCCCCATTCATTCCTGCAGACAGGACAGGTAGGAAGATAACTTTATATGCCTGCCCTTCTCTCTCTTTTGTCTCTCTCAGGAGGCAGAGGAAACAGTTGTCAGATTGGTGAGATTGAAACAAAAAAGGTCCAGATATGTGGGGCCAGCTGGGTGGTTCAGTTGCTTAAGGGTATAGCTCTTGATTTCAACAGGGGTCATGATCTCAGGGTTGTGAGATCCCAGCCCATATAGGGTTGTGCTGGGCATAGAGCCCACTTGAAATTTTCTCGCTCCCTTTCCTCTGCCCCTCACAACCCCCAACTCCCTACCCCATGAAAGTGGAGGCCCACATGTGAGCTCTCTCCAAAAAAAAAAAAAAAAAAAAAAAAAAAAAAAGGTCCAAATACGTTTTTCAGCTACTGCCTCTTTTAGGACAGTCTGTTCTCAGTTCATTTTAATTGTTTCTCAATTTAGTGAGCTTACCATCCAGACTCTGCCACCTACCACATGGAGTCCCTTAATGGGACATGGATACGTTTATTTCTGAGAATAAAGTGGTTAATCTGGCTTCAGATCATGCCATATTGCTTGATTCACCTTTGTTGGTAGTAAAGCTGTTTCTGTGTATGATATCTGCATCTATTTCTTCTGAAGTGTGACTCAACTCATATTACCCCAAAACATGCAAAGATATACCGATATATCTCAGTTTTTCAGCTGTTGCATAATATTTTTCCAATCCACTAGTTACCATCATCGTGGTCATTTCCAATGTGTTATAAATTGGAAATTTGATGCTAAACAAATAACGTTATAATAAATTATTCATAACTTGGCATGTGTTTTTAATTATATTTTAGATTGAATATTGAGATTGATAGTTGAGTCAAATCATATGTTGCTTCAAATTTTGCTCCATATTACCACATTCCCTTGCAAGAGTTATACCAATTTATGATCCCACAACAAAAGTACAAGATTGCTTATTGGCTCACCAAACCTTGATTTTTACAAAATGCTATAAAATTTTTCAAAGTGTCAGACTATCTTTTTTATGCTTTATCATTTGTTTGTTTGTTTATTTGTTTCTTTTTTCTTTCTTTTTTATGTTCTTTATTTTCTTTCTTTCTTTCTTTGGAAAAATGTTATTTTGGCCACAGATGTATTTCTTTGATTCTGAAATTTCTTATTTTATTTTAATCTATTTTTTTCTCCTTGATAGATTCTCATTTTATAGAATTGTTATTTTCATTGCATTTTTCAATAGAATTATTATTGGGGCATTTTGTATTTTATATGTTACAGAATGAATTGCTAATATGCTGCTGTCATGTTTGTTTGTTGCCTTGTCTTCTTACTGTATAATGATTTTATACTTGCCATTATTTGCAGCTTGCCAGGCTTAAGATGGACAGCTCTTTCACTCTAATGTATTGCAGGCAACTTTGTCCTTAATTTTTCACATTGAGCTATAGTTTTAGGACTGGGTTTTGAAATGTGTCTACTTTTTCTCTATCTTCACTGTGTAGGGAATAGCCAAATGAACTCAGCTGGTATACAGCTTTGATTAAAGGGCCTGGACTCTTGTTTCCACATCTGAAATTTTATGAAAGCCCCAATGTAAGGGTTTGCTTCGTCTTTCCAGAAGATGTCTTATTTCCCAGGAGAAATAGCTTTGCTTTTGAATCATTTCCCTAATTTAACAGGCTTTGCCTGTATCAACAAACCATCTCAGATGTTTCCATTTCCCCATTTTGCCAGTCTCCTCCTGGTATTTTCTCCCTCTATTCCACACTCTAAGCCTTACTGGAAAATACAGATTTGGTAGAAAAGGATATGATGTCTTATCTTGTGTGCCAAGACAACCTGTTCATTTCAAGTTTTATGTATTTTTTTTCTTCATTATACTAGAGACATAGGTTCTAAGGGTGTTTCTGATGGTGTCTTATTCCCTCTTTGCTTTCTTTCCACCTAGAGACATTAAAATGATAAGCTATAAGTACTTTCCTATTTGTGACAGGAAATGAAAGTTAATATTTAATGGAGATTATCAGGTGTTTGTCAGGCTGCCTATATAAACCCTCATTTTACCTGTCTCTGTTTTTTTTAATTTTTTTAAAAGATTTTATTTATTTATTTGACAGAGAGAGAGATCACAAGTAGATAGAGAGGCAGGCAGAGAGAGGGAGAAGAAGGCTCCCTGCTCAGCAGAGATTCCCCATGCAGGGCTTGATCCCAGGACGCTGAGATCATGACCTGAGCCAAAGACAGAGTCTTTAACCCACTGAGCCACCTAGGTGCCGCTTACCTGTCTTTAAATAGAGGCTTTCATGAGATATTTAGTGCACTGTGTTTTGTAAAACAAAGATAAATGCCATATGCTCTCTGAAAAGCATATCCCCCATCACTATTTCTAATATAATCAGAGTTTGAGAATTAACATTTGGTTTAATTAGGGGCATTTTTTATATTCCTTTAAAAAAATCTATTGGTTTGCATCTCCTAGTAGTCATTATGGTGAACCCAAAACTCATTCCCTCCCATCTCTGCTTCCCACCAAAATCCACCCTGTAAAGGATTGCACATGCCCTTGTTTGAGTATATTGAAAACAAAAATCAAAACCCTACAAAGACAGCTGTTGCAGTCAGAACTTGCTTCCAATCATGCTTCGTCATCTGCTTATTGTCTGAAATGGAGCAGATTACTTAACAACTCTAAAAAAAGTTTAACAATCAAATAGGCATAATGGTATTTACTTCACAGATATTTTGTGATGAGTAAATGAGATATTTTATCAAGGTAGTGATAAAAACTTGAACAAGAAACACACTTTCCCATATTTTCCATTTTTCTAAGCCAATTCATTTTTCTCCACTGTATTTCATTTTATACAAACATCTGTATATGTACCATACAGTCTGAAATGTGCAATCCTTTGATGCTCATAGGTTTATCTTCTTTAGGAGTTTAAAGAGATATATTCTTTGCTTTTATTTTCATAATTCAGTTGTTATGAATGAAAAGTTTATTTAGCTGAAAATGAATTTTGCTCTATCCACCTGTGAGAAAATATCTACAATTTGGTACGAGCAATTTTGTAGAAGAGTGAATTGCTCTGCCAAGTATTTAAAAGAATAGATATTTGGGTTGCAGACATTGACAGAACACTGGCATTATCTAAGGCCTCAGGCATTTGCTGTCCAAGCAAATGTCACTTTAAGTTACACTTCCTAATTCTCTGAGAATGTTGCCAGGAGGGGCTCATTTTTTATAGCAGATGTTAAAACTTTATTATTTTATTACTCCAAACTGATTTGATTGCTATACATTCTAATTGAATCCATGTTGCAGTTATATATTTGCTTCCACCAGGAGGTAACATTGGAAATTAGAATTTTCATTGTCGTTTTTCTCCTTAATATTTCAGTTTTATTTAATTTACCTAAATTGCTTTAGAAAGCAAATTTAACTCCTTAATTTTTTTTTCTTGGGTATGTTGTTCTACCTTCCCAAAATTCTCAAAATAGAGTGGTACCATAAGGATTTAAAATGAAAAATAATTATATGTTTCTTGTAATTTAAAAAAATGTTTTTGAATGCCAAGTTAGATGAGTTCTTCAGCGTAGGCTTTCCCCTGCCAAGGAAACAGTGTATTACTCATTCTGCCATTAGATTCACTTTTACCATGGAAAAATAAAACTATATCTTACAAAGTTCCAAGGAATATTGATGGAAAATCTAGCTATAGATAATATTAGAACATTTTATGCTTTTAGTTTTATTTTTCCTTAACTTAGTAAGATATAGTTACTTAAACACACATATACTCTTATACACATAATTCTAAGTATCATTTGCTTTTAATATGGAAATTTGAACCATTTACATTTATTGTCATGAGGGATGTTTGGTCTTGATTCTCTCATCTTCTTTATACTTTCTTCCTCTAGTCTTTCTTTTGCTGTATACATTTTATTATGCCTTTTTAAAAATATTCTCCACTCATTTTACCATTTATTTTATTAATTACTCTCAAATAATATATGTAAAAATAGGATTCTTTCGTTAAGAATTTAATGCTATTTTCTCATGTTTCTCATCACCTCTCAATGCTTTATTACAGTTTAGAGTTTATAACCAGATAGTTTTATTAATTTTTTAAATAATATGGTTTATATTTCATTACTCATACATTGTATAATATTTCTACATTATTTTTACCATTAAAAAAAAAAGACACTCATAGTCTTTTTCTTTCCCATTTATTTACCTAGGAGCAAAGTATTTTGCATATACTTTACCACTGGAATATTTCTAATTAAGACCATTGTTAAATTTATCTGGCATTGCCAATTCTGATCTCTCTCACAGAATTACAAATTTTAATTCTCCTATGAGATTTGTTAAATTTCTTGAAATTATTTCTGATGTCATTCACACCCCCTTTCCAAATCATTCTGCTGTTCATTCTCCTTTCCTTATATTTTCTGCATCAACTTTTTTGAGGCCACATTTCCCACATATTTAATTATTAAACCATTTCCTAAGATTTTTGAAAAAATTTTATTTATTCATTTGAGACAGAGCGAGACAAAAAGAGAGAGCATAAGGAGTGGGGGGAGGCAGAAGGAGAGGGAGAAGCAGACTCCCCACTGAGCTGGGAGCCTGACTTGGGACTCAGTCCCAGGACCTGGAGATCATGACCTGAGCAGAAGGCAGATGTTTAACCATCTGAGCCACCCAGGCACCCCCTAAGATGTCTTTATGATAAAGCGTTTTCACACTCTTTTGTCTTACTAAGTAATTTTTTAAAATGTCTCATTCTTTTATCAGCACACTATTGTGTCTGAGCTTATCTTTGTAGCTAATATCATTTTAGTATTTCTATTTTCATTACCTGAAGTTATACTACTAATATTCACTGGATATATTTTGTAATAAACAGGATGGAAGGTTAGTAGGTTAGTATATTTCCCATTTGTCCAGATGGATTATGAATATGAAGATCCAGAGGAGAGAGATAGCTTTGCTTATTTAAATATTTTTTATACTTTCTTTCCAGCTCTTACATGGTGCCAAGTACAAAGTAGATGGTCAATAAATAATTTTAAATAAATGACCTAATAACCTGAGAGAAGTCATTCAGTGGGAATATGAGAGGAAAAATGTCATAGTAGAGGAAGATAGAACAAGTAGGCCAAATAGTAAGATAAAAAGATACTAGAATTCATTTTAAGACTAGGTTAAGTAAGGGAGTAATATAACTATATTTATATATTACGCAAGTTACTGTGATTGCAAATTGACAGTACTGAAGAAGGGTGATCAGTTAGAAGATGAGCATAATTCAGCTGAGAATTGATGAAGGGCCAGACTAATTTAAAAACTATTTAGAATATAGAATTGTTAGTACTTGCCACTTTATATGTGTGTTATGTGTATATACAGGGGATAAAGGAGAAAAGAACAAAGATAATATTCACGTTTCATGATATGGCTGTTCACTGATAGAGAATTTGGAAAGCATCTTCTATTTTCATTAATACTTTCCTGACAATCTCAATAAATGAAGTATAGGTAAAACTAGATTCTCCAAGTTATAATACCACTAAAATTTTCCATGACTTTAACCCACCATATGTTAGTACATTACCTGAAGTTCAAAATTCATTGTGCTAATGGAAAGTACCTATATGTTGAATATATACACTCACTGATCATTGCCCCATTCTGAAACTTGTGTTTTTCAAATAAATGTTCATGCCTTGTATAAAAATAAAGTAAAATGAAATAAATTAACTCCTTAAATTGTTGACAAAAGTAGCTTTTTAAATCTCTTTATAAAAATTTTGAGTTCTCACCTATTTCTGAGTCTTTAACAATATTTTGTAGGAAGCTTAGCCCAAAAGGAAACCACTTTGTCATTAAACATCTAATACCTGTTGAGTGAAAGTGTCTCATTTTCTTTCTTGTCTCCTTTAATTCCTGTGTTTTATTTAATATCTCTTTAGCAGATATTGAATTATGATGGATACTTAAGAAACAATAAGGCAATAATATTTGATTTCAAATATAATAGCTTTCCTTAGTTCACATCCAGATGATCAGAAACCCAGGGAAGTTTTTATATTTTTAGAGAGGTTTTTTTTTTTTTAGGAGTTAAAAGTTTTAAGTTTAATTTACCTAAGCATACTACCTTTGTAGAAATTTATGTCACTATTTTCAATTAGTGGATTTACTCAATGTCCCTTTTCAGATAAATATTTAAATATTTGAGGATATATAAATCAAAATACAAATATAATTGAAATATATACCCCCAATTATCTTCTGTAAAGCTGTATTTGACAGAATACGGCACATATGACATATTAAGGGATAAAAAAGGTAAGCTGAAGTTTTAACAATTAAATAAATTGAACTGTATTAAATGACTACTATTTTATAAGCATTGGGATTAAAAAAGCAGAATGATGTAATATTAATATTATCAAGTAATTAGTCAATCCATCAAAAATATATATTATCCTAATTTTATATAAAAGTAACAACATAGCTACAAAATACATAAAGAAAAAATTGGAAGAATTAAATGTTCAGTTGAAATATTTGGAGGTAGCAGTAACATTTGATATAACCCATGAATCAGAGAAAAAAAAAAATCTTAATAGAAATAGAAAACATTCAATTAGTTGATAATAAAAATAAAACATAAGTGTGAAATGCAGCTAAAGTCATCAGTGAAAGAAATTTATAGCATTAAAATTATATATATCAAGAAAAAATGCTGGAAAGCAATTACTATCCATCTTTAGAAGTCAGGAGTGACAAAATTAGAACAGAAATGGATGAAATTATCAAATAGGGGCACCTGGGTGGCTCAGTGGGTTAAGCCTCTGCCTTTGGCTCAGGTCATAATCTCAGGGTCCTGGAATCGAACCCCATGTTGGGCTGTCTGCACAGCAGGAAGCTTGCTTCCCCCTCTCTCTCTGCCTTCCTCTCTGCCTACTTATGATCTCTGTCTGTCGAATAAATGAATAAAAATCTTAAGAAAAAGAGAAATTATCAAATACGTTGTTATCCAAAAAGTTATTAGAAGAAATGTGTAAGAGAAAAAACAGAGATAAGGTCAAAAATTGAATATTGAGGGCTCCTGGGTGGCCCAGTCATTAAGCATCTGCCTTCAGCTCAGGTTGTGATCCCAGGGTCTTGGAATCAAGTTCTAAATTGGGCTCCCTGCTCGGCAGAAAGCCTGATTCTCCCTCTTCCACTCCCCCTGCTTGTGTTCCCTCTCTTGCTCTCTCTCTCTCTATCAAATAAATAAAAATCTTTTTAAAAGTATTACAAAAGTTGGATATTGAAATATTAATATAATCTGTAGTAAGAGAGATTTTTATGTATTAGGTATTAGTATATATGCTACAACATATCTGACATATTAGTATACATTACATTATATATTCTATATTATTAACATATTTGTCTGGATTTCAACTGAGCTGGAAGAGTTAGGTCTGAACTGCCAGGTGTTGGTACAGCCTAAAGCAATAGCCAAAAATAAATAACCATGGCAAGAGTGGGCATCCTGTCTTTTTCCTGATATTAGAGCAAAAGCTTTCAGCATATACCATTGAGTATGATGTTAGCTGTGGGCATATCTTATGTTGTCTTTATTATATTGAGTGTTTTTCCTCTGTGCTCAGTTTATTGAGAGTTTTTATCGTAAAGGTATGTAGAATTTTGTCAGATGTTTTCTGCATCTATTGAGATGATCACAATTTTTAAACTTCATTTTCTTGTTGTGATGTATCACACTGATTTGTGGATGTTGAACCATCCTTGCATCCTTGGAATAAACCCAACTTAATCATGATACATGACCTTCTTAATATATTGCTGGATTCAGTTTGTTAATATTTTATAGAAAAATTTTTCATCTGTGTTCATCTCTAATATTGGTCTGCTTTTTTCTTTTTTTGTAATGTCTTTTCCTGACTTTGGTATAAAGATAATGCTGGCCTTCTAAAGTGAATGAAGTGTTGGAGTGCCTGGCTGCCTCAATTCATGGAGCATGTAACTCTTGATTTGAGGGTTATGAGTTCAAGCCCCACACTGAGTGTAGAGATTATTTAAAAAATAAAATCGTAAAAAAATGAGTGTTCTCTCTTCTTTTATTAGAATAATTTGAGAAGGAATGATATCAATTCTTCTTTAAACATTTGGTGATTCAGTAGTTTTACCATTCCTGGACTTTTGTTTGTTGGGAGGTTCTTGATTACTGACACAAGCTCCTTCCTTGTAGTTGGTCTGTTCAAATTTCCTATTTCTTCATGATTCAGTCTTGGTAGGTTATATGTTTCTAAGGAATGTATCCATTTTTTCTAGGTTGTCTACTTTGTTGGCATATAATTGTTTATAGTAGTCTCAAGATCATTTGTATTTCTGTGATATTAGTTGCTATGTCTTTTCTTTCATTTTTAATTTTATTTGTTTAAGTCTTCTCTTTTTTTTTTTTTTTCTGGTAATTCTAGCTAATGGTTTGTGTAGTCTTTTTATAGTTTCAAAAAACCAGCTTTTAGTTTTTTTGATCTTTTCTATATTTCAACTCTGATCTTTGTTATTTTCTTCCTTCTGTTAATTTGAGGTTTAATTTATTCTTCTTTTTTCTAGTTACTTGAGGTGTAAAGTTAAGTTGTTTGCTTTTTTTTTCTTAATATAGATGTTTATCTAAGAAATTCCCCACAGAAATCCTTTTAATGCATTCCATAAGTTTCGTATATAGTCTTTCCATTTTCATTTGTCTCAAGATAGCTTTTGTTTTCTCTTTTGATTTCTTCTTTGACCCATTGGTTGTTCAGGAACACGTTGTTTAACCTCCATGTATTTGTGAATTTTCCGGTTTTCTTGTTGTTATTGTTGTTAAGATTTATTTTTTTGAGAGAGAGAGAGAATGTGAATGAGGAGAGAGGCAGGTGGGGGTTGGAGAGAGAGAATCCTCAAGCAGACTCCCCACTGATTGTGGAGCCCAATGTGGTGCTTGATCCCAGGACCCTGAGATCATGACCCAAACCAAAATCAAAGAAACACACAATCAACTGAGCCACCCAGGTGCCCCCTCCTTTTTAAAAGTTTTCAGCTTTCCTATAAGCAATTTCTGGTTTAATATCACTGTGGTCAGAAAAATGCTTAATTTGATTTAAATCTCAACTTTTAAGATTTGTTTTGGCCCAACACATGATCTATCCTGGGACTACTTAGGTGAGAAAAAGAAATTTTAAAAAAAGCATCCAAATCAAAAAGGAAGAAGTAAAATTTCTCTCTTTACAGATGACCTGATATTATATATAAAATAATTCTAAAGACTTCACCAAAATACTGTTAGAACTAATAAACAATTTCAATAAATTTGCAGGATACAAAATAAATATACAAAAACCAGTTGCATTTCTATACAAAAATAATGAACTGTCAGAAAGAGAAATTAAGAAAAAATCCTATTTACAATAGCATCAAACATAATACAATTCTTAGGAATAAATTTAGCCAAGGAAGTAAAGGCCTATACATTGAAAAGGTAAGATCTTGATCAAAGAATTTTTAAAGACACACAAATTGGAAAAATCATCTATGTTAATGAATTGGAAGAACTGATATTATTAAAATGTTCATATTACCCAAAGTGATCTAAAAATTAAATGCAATCTCTACAAAAACATAATGTCATTTTTTATAGAAATAGAAAAAAGCAATCCAAGATTTGTATTGAATCACAAAAGACCCCAAAAATCTAAAGCAATCTTAACAAAAAAGGATGAACCTAGAAGCATCACACTTTGTGATTTTAAACTATATTATAAAGCTATAGTAAGGTATTGATGTAAAATTAGTCAAAAAGATGAATGGAACAGAATAGGAAGTCCAGAACTATTACATATATGGTAAATTACTTTTCCACAAAGGAACCAAGAATTTTAAAAAGTGGGAAGGATAGTCTCTTCAATAAATGGTGTGGGGAAAATAGGAGAGTTACATAAAAAGAATGAAATTAGATCCCTATCTAATAATATCATACACAAAAAAATCAACCCAAAATTGAATGAAGACTTGTACAGAAGACCAGAAAGCATAGAAGACCTAGAAAAAAACAGGGCATAAGGTCCTTAATCTCCTTGACACTGATCTTGGCAGTGATTTTTCTGGATTTGACACCAAAAGCAAGGAAACAAAAGCAAAAACAAACATGGGTACTACAACAAACTAAAAGGTACTGCAAAAGTAACCATTAGCAAAATGGAAAGGCAACCTATGGAATAGGAAAAAATATTTGCAAACTATATATTGAATAAGGGGTCAATATCCAAAATTTACAAAAAACTGATACAATTCAACAGCAAAATACAAACAAAAGAATCAATTAAAATATGGGCAGAGGAGGGGCCCCTGGGTGGCTCAGTTGATTAAGTGTCTGCCTTCAGCTCAGGTCATGATCCCAGGGCCTGGGATTGAGCCCCATATCAGGCTCCTTGCTCAACGAGGAGTCTGCTTCTCCCTCTTCCCCTAAGCCTGGCACTCCCCCTGCTTGTGCTCTCTCTCTTTTTTTTTCCTCTCTCTCTCTCTCAAATAAATAAATAAATCTAAAAAAAAAAAAAAATACAGGTGGAGGAACTGAACAGACTTTTTTTTCCCCAAAGAAACATACAGATTGTCAATAGATATATGAACTGGTGCTACTTGATATCACTCATCAGGGAAATGAGAATCAAAACCACAACAAGGTATGACCTCACACCCTTTAGGATGACTATTATCAAAAAAGACAAGAGATAAAAAATGCTGGAGAGGGGTACCTGGGTGGCTCATTGGGTTAAAGCCTCTGCCTTCAGCTCAGGTCATAATCCCAGGGTCCTAGGATCAAGCCCCGCATCAGGCTCTCTGCTCAGCGGGGAGCCTGCTTCCCTTCCTCTCTCTCTGCCTGCCTCTCTGCCTACTTGTGATCTCTCTCTGTCAAATAAATAAGTAAAATCTTTTTAAAAAATGCTGGAGAGGATGTAGAGAAAAGGGTGTACTTGTACACTGTTGGTAGGAATATAAATTGGTATAGTCACTGTGAAACTGTATGGAGTTCCCTTAAGAAATTAAAAATAGAACCATTTGATCAAGCTATCCACTGCTGGATAGATACCCACAGCAAACAAAATCTTTACATGAAAGAAGTTTCTGTACTCCCGTGTTTATAGTAACATTACTCACAATAGCCAAGATATGGAAATAATCTGTGTCCATCCCTGAATGAATGATGGATGAGTATATACATACAATGTAATATTATTCAACCTTAAGAATGAAGAAAAGCCTGTCCTTTGCTACAACATAGATGAGCCTGGAGGATATTGTGTTAAATGAAATAAGGCAAATACCACATGGTATCACTTATATGTGGAACCTGTAAAAAAAAAAAAAAAAAAAAAAAAAAGTCAAGCTTATAGACAGAGTAGAAAGGTAGGTCACCAGGAACACGCGGGTGGGAGAAATAGGGACAGGTTGGTAAATGGTACAAACTTTTAGTTATAGGTGAATAAGGTTTGAGAATCTAAGGTACAATATGGTGACTCTAGCTGGTAACACTATATTGTATAATGAAAATATAGATAGAATGCACAGTATAGTGAATATAGACAATGATATTATACTATAATCCTCAGACTTGCTGAGAGACTAGCTCTTAATTATTCCAGCCACAGAAATGATTATTATGCGATTTGATAGAGGTGTGGCAATCTGTAATATATAAATGTATCAAATTACCATGTTCTACACATTAAATTTACACATGTTATATGTCAGATATATTTCAATAAATTAAACATTTAAAAAAATATATAGTAAAATAAAAGACACTTCCTACTCTCAAAAGATCAAATCTTCAAAGCTTAAATGAACTGTTGAAAAACAAGAAATTTGCTGAGAGAAAAAAAAGAAAGAGTTAAACCTTTCATCATTACTGAGATGGTATAAGCAACAGTCTAAACCTAAGAAAGCAATGACTTCTGTTCCACTGGCTTCTATGGAAGCACATGCTTGAGGCTTAGGTGAAACTGGGGCCATGTCACTGTTGAGGGGCCTGCAAACACAATGCTCCTGCAGTTTTCTGGACCTTGATATGGGGTTGCACAGAGGGGGAGTAGAGAGAAGGAAGAAGGCTAAGAGTGGAAAATGTATGGTATACTAAGTCCAAGTGGGGAAAAATGTCTTCAGATTTTCCCTATTCTTCCCCTTAAGGAGAGCTCTACACAGGCCTCTGAAAATGACTTCTGCCTGAGGGCTCAGATAAAGAGACGTAGGAATGAAGGTGTTGGGGCTAGCAATGTAAATCTGTGAAAGAGCATGACCATCCAGGGGGCTGAGATCTTGAGTGTGACTCCTTCAGAGACAGCAGTCATTAGTTGTGCTCCAGGTCTGGTGTGAGGAGGCCAGCTTTTGCCTATGTGACCTGTCAGGTAAAGCCCTTGTAATAGTTCATTTTCAGGCCTGGAAAATCACACCTAATTTTTTAACCAGGAGCCATACTCCTCAGTGTTGAGCAATTTTCTGCCAATTTATTTTGGAAAATATAGGCAGATTCCTAGGAAACGTAATTTACAAAACTGACCCAAATACAATTTTATATTTGAACAGTCCTATATCTACAAAAGAAATCTAATTCATATTTTAAAATATTCCCAAAAAGAATTTTCTAGGCTCAGTGTACTTTACCAGCAACATCTTCCAAATAGTTAAAGAATTAAAGCCACTTAAATAAAATTATTAGAAAATCAGGAAAATAAGAGATAATCCAATCTTGTTTTTATTGGGCTATTCTTTCTTAACAACAAAACCAAAGTAGGATACTACCAGGAAACAAAAATTACAACTAGACCTCTCTTAGGAACACAAAGAATAAAATCTCAAATTTGACAGTATATGAAAAAGTTAAAAATCACAATGAAATATGTTTAAGCTAGGATTTTAGAATTGGTTTAACAGTGCTCGCTTCGGCAGCACATATACTAGAATTGGTTTAACATTGGAAATTAAACCATTGTTCGTTACCATATTTTTAAAAAGGAAGAAAAAATTATATTCTCAATAAACTGAGAAAAAGAAATTCCAAATGATCCATACATTTTTATCAAGAAACTACTAATCAGATATAAAGGAATACTTTGTTATTCAATAAATAACATCTGTAAAATTCTACAAGAAAATGTTATACTTATTTTTTTTTAATATTTAAATCTTTTGCCTGAGATTGGGAATTAGAAAATGATGCCCTTATCATTTGATATTGTATTGGAGTCCAAGTCACTTACATATAATGTGATAAGGAAGATGCATAGATGATAAATAGGTAGATAGATAGATACATACATAGATGTTAGAAGGAAGAAATAGGACTGTCATTATATTCTCCCAATACAACTGTACCTTGACAAATAGTCTTAATTTAGAAAAAAAGAGTCTTTTAGTAAATAAAGTAAGTGACCAGGTGATTATTATGTAAATAAATCCTTAAAGAAGAATTGAATATAGCTAATCCAGAAGTGGCAAGAACAAAGAACATATATTTACATGAAAGTGGAGGAGAAGTAGTTTGAAGGCATCATTGAGAAACCCTAAGCAAATTGGAGGTATGTGTTATACAGAATTATCAAAAATCCAGTTGGATATTTTGGATAATCCTAGGAAGTTTAAGTAAAAGAAATGTGTCATATAAAGCAAATCATGATAGTTGGAATTCAAGTAAGCCCTCTCCATTTCACAGAATCAATATCTAAAAAGAGTAATGAAGGGCTTCCTTATTTTAAACATCAAAACTTTTATATTAATCATTTAGAATGTCGGTTTTTCTTTTTTTTAAAGATTTTATTTATTTATTTATTGCTCAGAAAGAGAGAGAGAGAGCATAAGCAGGCAGAGGAATGTCAGTTTTTCTTAATTGGTTACCTTTATATAGCTTTTTGAAAAGAATATTGTGTATATTTCAGTTCTTTTTTATAACTAATTATATAAGTGTGTGTGTGTGTGTGTGTGTGTGTGTGTGTGAAACTTCTTCCATCTCTCAGATATGGAGATAATCTCAATATTTGGCTATTTTTGTCAAGGTATGCTATAATTAAATGTTACTGTGTTCATTCCTCGTATGTTTATTCAAAAGTAGAATCCTAAGATGAATTTATCTTGTTAAAGGATAAACAGAGACACATTAAAATTTTCAAGAGTTTATTTGCTCATACGTTCATTCAAACCATGAAGCACCAAACAAAAATGGTTAGAAGAACTCCCCAGCAGGTGCTAAGGCCGAGGTTTTTATAAAGAAGACTCTAAGCTAAGCAAGGAAATTATTTGATTGACTATAGCTTACGTGGTTGCCTTATTTAGGAAAGCCTACTTGGTTGTTTGTGATTTCATGTTTTCAAGTTTCATTTTCTCAAGATTTTGAATGCACTGATTTTTGCTTAGGTTTTAGTTTGCTTATGTAGGATGCCAAGGCATTAGAGCCACCCTAATCTAATGGCCTCTTTGTTTAATTACCTTAATAACACCAATGTAGTTTGATCCATCCCACCCCCTACATAATCCTATACAAAAAATCTATTTCAAGTGGATTACTTATATAAATATAAAAGAAAAATAAATCTCTAATGCTTCTAGAAAATGATAAGAGAATGTATTCCTAAATTGTGGTGTAGAAAGTTTTGTTTAAAAGGGTACATGGAACGCTATCCATAAAAGAAAGGAATTAATATATTGAAATGAGTTTTAATGAGAAACTTCTCCAAAGACAGCATTAAAGAGTATGCATGCCAGCTATGGATTGGCTATTTTCAATGTATGTAAATGAAAAATGGTTTAATCAAGTCAACAAAACCTTTCTGGATCTCAAACATTTACACCTGAGGTCAAATTTTACACATTTTCAAAGTTTTGGAAGAACTCTTATTTTAACTTAACTACTTCAGCTCTCCTAAAAGCAGAGCAAAAGTAAGAGTGCAGATTAAACTGTATAATGAGCAGTTAACTCAATAACTTTTAATGACCATAAAAAATGGGTATGTCCAGCACTGAAGCACAGTCTCATCCAGGGTCATAAACGTCTATTTTATGTGCTGTAAATCTCATGGGAGCTGTGAAGTATGTGTCCCCTCTCCCATTCTGAAACCTTGTGGCTTGTCTGATTGCCCTTTACGATGAGTGAGGTTAACATCTCTTGCCTATAAAATCTCTTGCCTATTTTATAAAGAAAGATTGTGAAGATTTCTTTATAAAGAAAGATTGTGAATTATATACTTGCACTTGCTAACATAAGATATTTACTCAATCCCTTTTATCTAAAAATCATTTAATTAAAAATATCCTAAAGATTTTGTACTAAAAAAGATAACTTTATAGTACATTTCAGGTTTAAAATTCAAGTTTAATCCATGGTGGTGTTAGTGTAACCAAATGTTACTCATTCTCACTAACAAAATGAGAAAAGACAAATTCACCTAATTATCTAGATTTTTTTTTTTTTAAGCCTGAATACTTTGGTATGCAAACAGTCTAGGCAATTAAGTAAAAACAAAAACAAAAACAGGGTTTGTTTTACTCTAGGTAAGGTTTTTGCTTCTTTATTTTCACTTTGATTTTATGTTGGCACTATTTATGAAATTAAGCTAGCAAAAGATAAGTGACCCACAAAAGTCATGTGGACGGTTTGTTTTTTTTTTTTTACCAACTTCTTTTGCTGTTAGTTAAATACAAACATTCCATTAACTGTAGAAGAACTCTCTAACAGTTTTAAAGTATGTATGCTAGACTGGGAGAGAAAGCTGTTTTTTTGCTATTATTTCCCATAAAATCTTTTTAACTATTGTTTATTATAGCTACTATTTATGATAATGCTGTTGTATGCATTATTACAACCCTGTATTTTCAGTAAAATGCTCAATAAATGTATTTTTAAAATGCATTCTTCTCTAACGGCTTGAGATAAAATGTTGCTGTCATTTTACTGAACTGCACAAGCACATAAACATGGCAATAATAAATGTTTTAAAATTTCTAAAGCCCTGAATTGTAGGAAATTAATCTATATCATCACAACCTCTTCCATAACATTTTTTAATGAGTCAGATTCATCTACTCCATTTTGATGGCAAAAGTGGATCATTTCTTGAGGAGATATGTCAGCACAAAAAGCAATATGAATTTGCCCTGTACTTCAAAAGTCTGAAAATAGGGAGTGAAACTTTTCAATTTAGTACAGAATATAACTCTTTATCTACCTTGGCTTCTTCCAAGATCACAGTTTCATCATTTAACCTGGAAGTAGATGTTCTAAATGGGAAAAGGGAAGCATTCTAAAATTAATGTTACAAGGTGGTATTTGTTCCAGTGAATTTAAAGCAATTCCCTTAATCACAGTATGTCCTGATTTTGCTTCTGCAATGATAAAATGGAACAACTGAGATCTTAAGAAATAATACTATTTATCACATTACACAGATATTTCAGGACAAGAGATATAGTCTTTACTAAAATCTTCTAGTATACTTCAAATATAGTCACATTATATGAGTAAAGTGCTACATAGCATTTTTAGTACTTTGCCTGTTTGGAAATATTTCTTTATTTTCCTGTACATATTTTAATTTCTAAATGTTTTTCTAATGAAAGAATTCCATGAATTCTTGATAATCTGACAAAGGTACTAAATGTAGTACATTTATATCTCATTTTTCAAAAATTTGAACAGACTTCATATATACCTGCAATTTATTAGGCTTCTGAGAGTTTTATGTAAGATATTGTTTTCTAGAGGTTTATTAATACTGTATGTAGTGATCATTGGGGTTTTTCCCAAATAGTCCAGTTCTCTCCTGTATACTTGTAGGATATTGGTTGTACTTCCCCCGTCCTTTGAAATTAATCTTTGCCACTTTCAACTTAAGCTTACCTTGTTCTGGAAAGTGAAATGTGAAATATTTGAGAACCAGATTTTAAACAGTGATCCCCCCCTTTTTTTCTTTTTTCGTGTGTGGAAGTACATGTTGAAATGACGCCTATATCAGCTTGGACCTATGAGTTGTTAATATATTAGGTAGGATCCCTTGAGTTTTACATGTAGTATGAACCTGGAATAAGTATTTGACATCTTAGACCTCTAAGAGTTTTTGGGGGAAGGAGGATTATTAGGTTGTCATGACTCATAATGTATGCTTTTTTATCATTCATAATGATAATATGATAAGAAAGTTGTATATTTCTAACAAAGCTTTTTTTTTTTCTCCTTGGTAGCTATAAGGGGTTTAAATTTTTTAAAAAGAGAGAAAGATAATATTAAGTAATAATGTTCAGCATAAAATATATTATTGTTATTTAAGGTAAAAAATAAAAGATATGACACATTTCTAAGCATCTAAGTAACAACTTCTGTATCCAGAACTCAGCTGTCAAACAGTGAATTATGAGAAAGTTCTTACGGTTGTCTCACTGGCAGCACCTGGGTGGCTCAGTCGGTTTAAACATCAACTCTTGATTTCAGCTCAGGTCATGATTTCAGGGTCATAATGATTTTAGTGTTTAGAGATCAAGCCTATATTGGACTGGGCTTGGAGCCTGCTTAAGATTCTCTCTCTCCCTTTCCCTCTGCCACTCTCCCCCACACTTGCCCTCTCTCTCTCTCTCTTAAAAAATAAATAAACAAACAAACAAACTGTCTCTCAGTGTCTGGATACTTTTCATATAGGCATCTAATAATTGTTGTTCTCTTCAAACCTAAAAAATAAAGTATTGCAAACCACAAATTAGGATCAAACGTACCTACAGATAGTTGCTAGAAGGGGAATAAGGGAAAAAGACACAAACACTGATCAAAAGAAATGAAAAAGAGCACAACATAAAGCCATTTTGTAAATAGCAAATATATCAATTGATATTTGAGAAACATTAATAAAAGAGGTAAGGTTCTACAAATATCCATCTGCTGACATTAAAGCTACACTGATTTAAGTCAACATCTTTGATTAGTATAGCTTTATAATAAGTTTTAGAATCTAGAAGTCTGAGACCTCTAACTTTTTCAAGATTGTTTAGGGTGCCTCTGTGGCTCAGTTGGTTCAGCAACTGACTTCGGCTAAGGTCTTGATTCTGGAGTCCCGGTATCAAGTCCCACGTTGGGCTTCCTGCTCAGTGGGGAATCTGTATCTCAAGTATTTAAAAAAAAAAAATTGTTTTGGCAGTGTGCGGTCATTGAGATTCCATATGAACTTTTGAATGGAATTTTCTATTTCTAAAAAAAAAGTCTTTCGGATTTTTAAAGGAATTGCATTAAATCTGTAATGATTTAAAGATCACTTTGGGCAGTATTGATATTTTAACAGTGTTAAGTTTTTCATTCCATGGACATGGGATATTATTCCATTTATTTGTGTTTTCTTTAATTTATTTTAGAAATGTTTTTTAACTTCAAGTGTACAAGTCTTTTGTCTCCTTGGTTAACTTAATCCCTAAATATTTTGGTTTTTCAATGTTATTATAAATGGGGATATTTTCTTAATTTTCTTTTCTGATGGTTTATTATTAATGTAAAGAAACACAAGTGATTTTTATATGTTGATTTTGTATCCTGCAACTGTTTTGAATTTGTTTATTTGTTCTAACTGTGTGTGTATGGAGTGATCTTTATTGTTTTCTACATAGAAAGTCATGCTGTCTGTGCACAGAGAAAATTTTACTACTTCCTTTCAAATTGAATACATCTTATTTCTTTTTCTTGACTAATTGCTGGCTAGGATTTCCAGTACTATGTTGAATAAAAGTCACAATAGGGGGTATCTTTATCTTATTCCTGATCCTGGAGAAAATGCTTCTAGTCTTCCACGGAGTATGAGTTCAGCTATGTTCTTTCTTTCTCTCTTCCTTTCTTTCAAGATTTTATTTATTCATCACACAGAGAGAGAGAGACAGAGAGAGCGCACAAGCAGGGGGAGCAGTAGGCAGAGGAAGAAGCAGCCTCCCCACTGAGCCAGGACCCCAATGAGGGACTGTATCTCAGGACCTTGGGATCATGACCTGAGTCGAAGGCAGACACTTAACCGACTGAACCACCCAGGGGTCCCTTTTCTTTCTCTCTTTTGGTAGTTAGTATGATACATTTTCTCATCATTTTATTTATAATTACAAAGCCTTATTTGAAGATGTGTATCTTATAAATAGTATATCTTTTAAAATTTAAATGTACTCTGATAATCTTTGTTTTTGTGATGATGTGTATCTTTAGTTTTTATATAGTTAATATTAGTGATTTACTTCAGCTTACAGTTTTCTAATTTTTTTAACTACTTCTACTTATAATGATTTATTCCTTCTTGCCTTTTTAAAATTAATCAAACATTATGTGGTATTCCATGCTTTCCTTTATTAACTGTTATTTTAAATATATAAGATCAGGTAATTTTACCTTCACTAAGAGTTTATTCATTCTTTCCTATGCAAATGCAATAAAGCTAACCAATTTTATAAATTAGGGCTATAGCTGAATTATGACATGATTTCTGTTTTGGCAATACTCATTTTACCTCTATTTAGTCATATTCTTTCTGATAATTTAAATTATGTCATGGTGGTTTCATCATGGCCGTTTGAGCTTTTAGATCCTTAAATCTTATATTTATTTCTTAGATTTGAAGAAGTTCTAGTATATGCTTGTTACCATGGCATAATTAATATTACCAATTTCACTCTTAAAATTGTTGAGTATCATACTTATAGCCACCGTTGTTATAGTCATTGTATTTATATAGCATTTAAAACCTTAAGTGGTTTCTTACAGTAGCTAAAGCCAGGATTTTAGTAAGCACTATTTTCACTAGTAATATACAGGTATTTGTACATGATCATGTGTTGAAAATGAAATTCATAGAGAAAAAGTGGAAGGTGAAGGTACATTAAAGAAAGACCAGGTATGCCTTATACATAGTGAAATTCAACTTGGGCATTTCATTTAACTTTGACAAATTCATTTATTGAAGCTCTATTATGTAACAGAAAATAGTCTATGCATTTTGTAGGTACCAAGTAATTTAATTCTAATAACAAATTGTTGCCACATACTAGTTTCTTCCTCATTTTATAGCTGAGAGAAATGCATTACAGACAAGGTTAAGTACTATACCCACAGCTGCAGATGGAGCAAATGGTAGATCTAGGATTTAAACTCAAGAAGACGAGTGCTAGAATCCATAATTTTAACCACTATACTACTATACAGCCTTGTCATACATTCATGTGTGTGTGTGTGTGTGTGCGTGTGCGCGCGCGTGTGTGTGTGTGTGTATTTTATATATGAATTACAAAGTTTTATGTATGGTTCTTGTTACTGAGAAACATCTGCTATACACTAGTGAAAACTGTAACCATGGTAACAAAGATATGTGATAGCCTGAGGCTTATACTAGTATGCTGCTTAATTTATCTTTAAAAATAGGAGACATTTTCAAATATGCTACACAGAATAATGATCTAAACATGACTTATTTTATGTTGTGAGTTAATGCTACTATTAACACCTTCCTAATCTACCCCTAGAAACAATCAAAGAGGAAGTTCAAAAGAAACCTAAGGTAGATTGATCAATTACGTTAAAGTTTCATGACTGTGGAGAATGTGATAGATGTAAGTGAGTTATCAAACATCTCCACATGAGTAAAGACAAATGTTATTTCAGTCCTAAACAGACAGCATTGAGCACTCTGCTTGTGAAAGAGCACTTATTTCCACGAAACAAGAGATTAAAGCTATATATATGTAGAAATCACACTACCCTAGAACTCCTGTTGAGTATGTTTCATTAGAAAAAAAGTAAAGATGCTGGCAACCTGAATTCCCCCATGCAAAGTAATATTTTGAGAGGTTGTTTTGTTCTAGTAAAGTACTGTTTTGCCCTGAGGAGAACACATAACTAGAGAATTTGGCATATACTAACCAGTGAAGATGAGAAGTCACTATGTTCTTTCCATAGTGTCTTAGGTTAAATTTAAGAAACTAAGTTGACAGGAAGCTCCAGGCTCTTATTTCCAAACATAAACATCAAATAAACAAACACACATTGACTAAAATAGCTATAGAAGCTCTAGAAAGCAGTAAAACAAAACAAAATAAAACAAAAACTATAGCAACAAAACAAATGCCTAACCAAGAAAAAGTCATATTTAAAATGGTAGGAAATTTCATGGCATTTTTATTCCCCCTTGCTTCACTGCCCTCCCCAGTGCTGTACAGTTGGGAGGTTCTCTGACTTGAACCACAAAAAGTTGAGTAGAAAATATTTGCTGGCCTGTCTTGGCTGCCTGAGGGACTATAGTTGTCCTGTCTGACTTGGAAATCAGACAGGAATGGCAGCACTGCTGGGATCTCAGACTCGAAGCCAGAGAGACAGTGGCAGGTGGTGCAGCACAGGAAAGCTAATGGAAGACTTCAGACCTACAGATGCCTGGGGCAAGACATTGTGAGCAAAAGAATATAATAGATTATGTAAGGTCCTGAGGAGATTCTGTATGAGGCCTTTTGGAAAGTTAAGTCATTTCAAAACAGATGGGGGAAACTGGAAAAAGAAGTGCACACGCATTCAGGTCCAGACAGGACATATGACCAAAATATACCTGGACAGACCTTAAGCTTTTACCTCAGGCTGATCTCAAGGCTTGGGAGTTGGATGATTTTGGATGATTAGTAATGGTCTTCCACACAAGAATGCAAGACTGGGAGAATTTGTTGTTTCTTCAAATGCCTAATTGTCAACAAGAGATAATAAGGCATACAGAGGAACAGGGAAACAGTCAACAAAACAAATCAGAAATAGTTTTAAGGAAAAACACACAAGACATATTAGACAATGATTATAAAACAGCTGTTGTAAGTATGCTTAATGAGCTAAAGAAAAACATGGTAAAAGAATCGAAGTAAAGTAACTCATGAACAAAATGAGAATGTCAACAAAAGAGGTAGAAACTACAAAAAGAATAAAATATGGAGATAAAAATATAATACCTGAATTTGAAAAATTTGCTAATGATATACAACAGTTAAATATATAGACTATAGAATCAGCAACCTTGAAGACAGTTAATTTGAAATTGTTGAGTCTGGGAAATGAGAGGGAAAAAAAAAAAAAGAATGAAGAAAAGTCAGTAGAGCACCAGGGACTTATGCAACACCATCAGTTAGATCAGTATGGACATGATGGGAGGACTATTAGGACAAGTAAAAGAGAAAGGAACAGATGGATTGTTTGAAGAAGTAACAGTTGAAAACTTCCCAAATTTATGAAATACTTGAATACAAAATACATCCAACCAGCTTAACAAACTTCAAGTAAAATAAGTCTGGAGACCCAAGCTGAGATGCATTGTAATCATAATGCCAAAAGCCAAATACAAAGAGAGAATCTTGTAGCAGGAAGAAAAATTGATAATTACATATAAGGAATCCCCAACAAGACTTATAGTGGATTTCTCATCAGAAATCTTATAGTCCAGAAGGTATTGGTATGATATATTTAAAATACTGAAAGAAGAAAACTGTTAGCCAAGAGTTATCTCTCTGGCAAAACTGTCCTTCAAAAATGAAGAATTTAAGACATTCTCAGAAAAACAAAAGCTGAAGGAGTTTAATCTTCCCTACAAGAAATGATAATCTGAATCCTTCAAGTTGAAGTAAAAGGACACTAGATAGTAATTTGAAGCCATATACAAATACAAAATTCTCCAGTAAAGATAAGTAACTGGACATGTATAAGAAATAATATTAATGTAATTTTGGTTTATAACTCCACTTTTTATTTTCTACAGCTTTTAAAAGACAAATATATTTTTTAAAGATTACAAACGATGTTGGGGCGCCTGGGTGGCTCAGTGGGTTAAAGCCTCTGCCTTCGGCTCAGGTCGTGATCCCAGGGTCCTGGGATCGAGCCCCACATCGGGCTCTCTGCTCAGCAGGGAGCCTGCTTCCTCCTCTCTCTCTGCCTGCCTCTCTGCCTACTTGTGACCTCTCTCTGTCAAATAAATAAATAAATAAATAAATCTTTAAAAAAAAAAAAAAGATTACAAACGATGTTAATAGTGGCACCAGATGTAAAGGCATATTTGGTGACATCAGTAACATAAACTGGGGGAGTGGAGCTATCAAGATACAGAGTTTTTATATACAATTGAAGTCATATTAGTATGAATTTAAGATAGACTATCATAATTTTATGCTGTCATATGTAATCCCCATGGCAACCAAAAAGATAATATATACAGAATATACACAAAAGTAAATAAGGAGGGAATCAAAACATACTACTATAGAAAAATCAACTAAACACAAAAGAAAGCAATAATGGGGGAAAAAGAGACCCAAAAGCTACAAGGCATATTGCAAACAATTAAAATCATAAAAATAAGTGGTTCCCTGTTGATAATTACTTTAATTGTAAATGGGTTAAACTCCCCAGTCAAAAGATACCATTTAGCAAAATGTGTTAAAAAAAAAAATGCAGGGTTCAGACAATAAGATGTTGTCTGTCCCAAGAAACACACTTTTGCTCTAAGGATGCATATAGGTTGAAAGGGAAATGATAGAAAAAAAAATTCTATGTAAATAGTAATGAAAAGAGAACAGGGATGGCATTATTAATATCAGACAGAATAGACAAGTCAAAAATTGTTACAAGAAACAAAGAGCAATATATAATGATAAAAGGATCAGTTCACAAAGATGTTAATTATATATGCACAAAAATTGTAACCATATGTGCACCAAACATCAGAGATCCAAAATGTGTGAAGTGAACATTGACAGAATTAAAGGGAGGTAAAAAACCCAAATCTACAGCAATAGTATGAGATTTTAATGTCCCACTTTCCACAATGGATAGAACAACCAGACCAATGATCCGTATGGAAATGCTGAACAATATTGAACAATGCTGTAGACCACTTATACCTTCCATATGTATCAAATCACTCCATTCAACAACAGCAGAATATACATTTTTCTCAAGTACACATGGAATATCCTCCCTGATAGACAATATGTGAGGCCACAAGAAAAATCACAAGAAAAAAAGAAAGTTTTTGAGTTGAGTAAATAGCTTCGAAGTCTTCTGGTAAGGGCAATATTAAGAGGTAACATGATTTCTCTCCTGGAAACAAGAAAATCTAGAATGCAATTTTCTAGATCAACCATATAAGGGTACTTGAAATATATGATAAATGGAATATAAAAACATGAGAAGAATTACTTCTTAAAAATTGTTACAGCTGGGGAGCCTGGGTGGCTCAGTGGGTTAAGTATCTGCCTTCCAATCATGATTCCAGCCCCTGGCTGGGCTCCCTGCTCAGCAGGAAGTCTGCTTCTCTTTTCTGCCCCTCCCCACAGTCTTTACTCTCTCTCTCTTTCAAATAAATAAATAAAATCTTTAGAAGAATTGTTACAACTTTGTGTAGAAAATGAATCTTTGGATAAATTGCCCATTGTATCCTGCTCCCACCAGCTCATTAGAGCCTTGGTGGGGGGATAAACATCTATAGTTCCTAGAGATGGAAGACTCAATTAGGAATGGGAGATAAAAACCAATGTCACAAGTCAAGACAGGGAAAACCTTCCAGAGTTCTAGTCCATTTTGGAATGTTTGGCAGACCAGCCAGAAATCTAATTAGAAGCATCTGGAAGTAAGAAATCCATAGGACTAAGGTAATGTCTTCACATATTCCTGGCTAACTGATAAACTATTTTTTTATGTTCAGGAAATGCAATAGAGCACAACAAAATATGACTCAAGAGATACTTGAGAAATGGCTGCAAATTTGATGTCTTCTTCAACCAATATATAGCTTAGTCAGTAGAACTTGAAGCATCTGGTCACATTTACTAAAATATTGGTTGATCACTAAACTGTGCAAACAAAGGTCTGTTGCCTCAGGAACCAGGCTAAAAAATATAAATTGCAATTATAAAATCTGATGAGAGACATCAGCACGGGGGAAACAATGCAGGGGAAACAAATATCACAATTTAAATTTAGCCAAGTTAGCAAAACACATAAGCAACAATAACAAAAACCCTCAAAAATAAATCACATTCCAGAGTTGCTTGACAAAATATCATCCAAAATATATTATTTTAAACCAAAACTAATAGACATATTAGACAAAGAGGATTGTAACTTGACCCACACTCAAGGTAAAAAAAAAAGTAATAAAAACTAATTCTTAGTGGACCCAGGTATTGGATTTAGAAGGAAAGGACTTTGAAGCAGTTATTAAAAATATATTTAAAGAATTGAAGTAAACTGTTACTTAAAAATTAAGACAACATTCAACCAGTGATTAAACAAATAGGGAATAGCAATAGAGTGAAAGGAATTAGTAACCAGAACTGAAGGAAAAGCTGAGTTGTAAAGAATAATAACTAAAATGAAAAATTCACTAAAAATTCCAAATAGCAATTTTGTGACGGCAAAAGAAAGAACCAATTAATTTAATTTAGACCAATAGAAAAAATCCAGTGAACAGAGAAAAATCATGAAATAAAAATGAAGAGTCTCTACGACCTCTAAGATAGAATGAAACAGTGTAATATACATATAGTGGCAGCAATAGGAAATTAAAGAGAGAAATGAGGAAAAAAAAGTATCTGAAGGAAAAGGAAAAGAAGGAAGAACAAGCATTACATGATGGCATTCACATGTAGAGGAGCTGAACTTAATGAATTCAAGCAATGGCTTCACTCACCACTATTTAGCCAGCAATGTAAACAAGCCAAGTTCACAGTGGATATCCAAGCCATTTCTGCTGCACCTGACCCTGCATGGAACAAAGACCAGCTATTCCTCATAAGCCTTGCCCAAATTGAAGATTGTGTAACAAACAAATGATTATTGTTTGCAACCACAAAGTATAAAAGTGATTTGTCACACATACAATACGTAATTGAAAAAACATACAAAATTATTTAATTTATAAATCATCTAATGATATATTTTATGATAGGTAAACGAACATGTAATCTTTTGAGCCTTTTGAGTTTAGAATAGCCTTTTCATCTGCAATAGTCAGGTTAACAGTGATGAATATATGCTCTAATAGGCATAAACCTGCATGCCTCAAGGAATGCTACACAGCCAGTTTAATTACAGATATGTAGCTTGTGAATGTTATGGCATTTCATTTAAAGTTAAGTAGTAATATTGCACTATGGGGTATAATGCAACAAGAATCATAACTGTGGATATATACCATTTGACTTAAAAGCATCAAATTCTGTAAACACTAAAACATAGAATGTAAATAATTTTAATAAAATATTTTAATGTAATAATTTAATTTGTTTCTCTTAGAAACTATGTAGGGAAGGCAGAAAAAAATGTTGTTTAAAGAGACTACTTCATGTATCTTTGTGAAAATAAGGTGCCATGGGCCTTATCTGTATGGTTTGAAGCCCAAAAACGATGTGACTACACTACCCTTTAAAAGCTATTAACAATTTGGGGGCTGCTCAGAGAAGAAAAAAATGTCCATTAAGAAAGGGAGCAGAGCAGTGTGTTAAAGTCTCTGCCTTCGGCTCAGGTCATGATCCCGGGGTCCTGGGATCAAGCCCCACATCGGGCTTTCTGCTCAGCAGGGAGCCTGCTTCCCCCCTCTTCTCTGCCTGCCTCTTTGCCTGCTTGTCATCTCTGTCAAATAAATAAATAAAATCTTAAAAAAAAAAAAAAGGGAGCAGAGATTAAAAAAAAAAAAAAGGCCAATGGAGGTGTTGTGAAGAAGAATGGCATCTGACAAAACAATTCCCAATACAGGCAGAAATTTATAATTTTGTTCTGTTTGCTATTTGGCAATTCTTTACTTTATTTCTTCAGTAGATCTGATGCAGAAATGCTTCCTGGAAGTGGTCTTTATTGGAGAAAAGGGGAGGATGAGAGAAGGTGATTTCAAAAACATGGAGCTAATTTTGTCTGTGATATGAATCATGTTATAGACTGATTTGTGTCCAACCCCCAAATTCATTTGTAAAAGCCCTAACCAGTGTGTCTGTATTTGGAAACAGAGCCTTTCATGAAGCAATTATAGTTAAATGAGCTTTTAGGGATGGGACCATAATCCAATAGGAACTGGTATTGTTATAAGAGCAGGAAACACAACAGAGATCCTTGTCTCTCTTCTTGTCTCTCTCTCTTTCTCTCTCTCTCTCTGCGTGTACACAGAAGAAAGGCCATGTGAAGATACAGCAAGAAGATAGATGATCATCTTCATGCCTAAAAGAGAGGCCTCACCAAAAACCCTACCGGCCCCTTGATCCTGGACTTCCAGCTTCCGTAACTGTGAGAAAATAGATGTTTGTTGTTTAAGCCACCAAATCTGTGGTGGTTTATTTTGGCTGCCTTAGTGGACTTAATATAAGGCAGTAGCAGGGGCATGAGAACAACCATCTAAAGTAATATTTAAGTAAGACCAATAGTTTGGTGGAAACTGAAAATTTAAGCAAGAGGTAATTTTGAAAATGAGTTCACAGTAGCTTAAAGAACTTCAGGAGGGCATTATACTTCCCAGAAAATAGTATAGAGGATTTAAGCCAACTTCATTTAATGGACAAAATGAACTCATCTGATACTTAGAATTTATTTTAGATTATTTATTTGGGATAAACCTTAGGCTATTCTATTAAGACCATGAGGAGTAAGAGTAGCATTAGATTTCCTAACACAATATGGTTTATTTGTTTTGTTTCTATTTTATTTTGTTCCATTCCTAAACTCTATTTATAGTGTCTTTTTTATGGTTTTCATCTTGAAGTGCTGTACTAATGCCCATAAGACTAGTTTTATATATTGAACAATTTCAGTTATACCTTTCAATATTGAATCTTTGTCCATTTGATTTGATTTGAAATTGACATAATTTGAATGTTGGCATGAGGATATTGAGTTAGCTCCTTTCAGTTTAATGAATTTTATTGTCTAAGGTATGAAATTCAAGGGCCTTATATTTCTTTCACCTCCATAATTGGACAAGAAGTATGATCATAAGTTTTAAACAATGAGTACCTCTAGGAGTTTATGAGAGACCATAGCTTTTATCTTCAGATTCTGAAGAGATTAGCAATATGTACATGACAATTTGCTTGTGTGACCCAGCAAAATAAATAAACCTCTTCACTAAGATTGGTTAAACAAATTACTTGACAGTGGGGTGCCTGGGTGGCTCAGTGGGTTAAAGCTTCTGCCTTCTGCTCACGTCATGATCCCAGGGTCCTTGGATCAAGCCCCGCATCGGGCTCTCTACTCAGCGGGGAGCCTGCTTCCTCCTCTCTCTGCCTGCCTCTCTGTCTACTTGTGATCTCTATCTGTCAAACAAATAAAATCTTAAAAAAAAAAATTACTTGACAGTAGAAGGAAAGCAGAATATTTGGGGAATTGGCTAAAAGATTTTGCCAATGTAAAATCAGAAATCTGCCTAAAATCCTGTTTAATGAAAATACATGCTGTATTTTCATTGTTGCATAATATTTTTAAATAATAAAAACTCTTAAATCATTCTATTCAGTCATTACACAGTAAGTGAATTAATGTTTGTGACTTTTCTATTTCCATGCATATATAAACTTTAAAAATTATTATCTAAAACATATTATATATTAAAGACTCCTACATCTGTAATTTTAATATTTAAAGTAATTACTTTCCATATCATCAAAATGTGCACAAATTTAATTTCTATATCTACATATGTTTCATTAGATGAATAAATCAGGATTAATTTAAATATTCTTCCATTTGCTGTACTATAAATAATAATGCAGCTGACATATTCATAATGAAATACCTACCTGCATTTCTCTCAGACTATCATTACATGCAAAAACTTTTTATCTATTAAAAGTTCTTCTATACAGCAATATGTTTAATGCTACTCTTCAGGCATCCTAATATAATAATAATAATAATAATAGGAACAGTAATAACTGTGTTGCCTAGAGGTTTTTTATTTTGTTTTGATTTTTTTTTTCATTAATTCTTGTCTAGGAAACTATTGTGTCAACAAAGTATTTAAAAGTAATGTAAGTTTAAGTGATTTTAATAGATTATTTTGGGTGAAGGGCTATGATGAAAATGAAAGACATGAAGAGCTACCTTTCACTATTCTGGAAAGGTCATTTCCAACATTCAACAATATGAAAAAAATATGTAGTAAAAATATACAGTGAATATAAATGTTTATAATTTATTTAATGGTACATCTAACCTAATGTGCTTTTTAAAATATATTTGTTAAAGATCAAATAGTATTGATTATATTAATAATAATTACCAGGGAAATAAATTGATAAGAATCCTGAATCAAATGTGTATATTAAATAAACAACAGTTTTTAAAAAGAATTTCATATAGATAGTATTTTACTGAAATTGTAATAAACTTCAAATTATGAACAAGTTTCTCATTGCAAATTTACCTTTATGTATTTTTTAAAATATTTATTGATTTATTTAACAGAGAGAGACAGATCATAAGTAGACAGGCAGGCGGGTCGGGGGGGAAGCACGCTCCCCACTGAGCAGAGAGCCCGATGTGGGGCTCGATCCAACGACCCTGAGATCATGACCTGAGCTGAAGGCAGAGGTTTAACCCACTGAGCCACCCAGGTACCCCCCTTTATGTATTTTTTATGACATCTTTAAATGTTAAAAGAAATGTGATATAAACATTTATACATACATGTAACAAATAAGAGCTACAAAGTACACAAAAAGAAAAAAAAACTAAAGATGTGATCAAATAGCATTTTAAAAATTATTTATGTTTGACTAGTGTATAAATAAATCAAGATACCTAAAGTTGCATGGGCAAAATGAATATCAAAGGTATTTTCTCTATCTATAAGTGCCTGTAAGACATTTAAAATAATTATAGATCCAAAAAGAACCAGTAAGCAAAATACCATTTGTAGTCTGTCTTGTAGTGGTAACACCTCTTTTTAAATGCAATTTATCTGCTTTGAATAAAATCAATTTCACAAAGAAATGATAAAAGCGCTTCATAAAGGAAATATTAAAAATAACATTGAAATTAATGTCTTGGAAAATTTCTTTCATCTAAATGTTATTTTGTCCTCTTACATAAAGCAAAAAAAAATCACAAATTAAAGAGCACCTGAAATAACTTCACATATCTTTTTTAGAAGAGTTGTTTCATGATGCAAAACATGCAGACTTTTGAGCTTCCCCAAATCAAGATTAAATTTTCAAAGACATTTTCTTTAAAACTGAAAAAAACTCAAATTGCTTGTCGAATGATTTTTTGCAACTTCCATTTTATGTCAGCTGACCCTTCTTGAATATCTACATTTCATGCTGTGTAAATAGAACCTCTTTTGTATTATATTCCTTAAAATTTTCTACATTAGTACAATCTGGAATCCTAGCAACAGACCACTTTACTTTGTGCTAGTTCTCTTTTTGAGCAAATAGCTTTTAATTGTCAGATAGAAGAGATTCAGAAATGAGTGTCACTGAATGCTTGACACCAGCACATTTAGTGACCTGGATTATCATTTTCTCCCTCCAGAATCATAATGAAACCTTCTTACTAAATCACTTGTACATATATTTTAATGATTCAATTTACTTTTTTCCCTTAAAAAAAGCATGCAACTAATATGTGAATATATTGTAGCAAGCTACACAACACAAAACTATGTGAATGTTCAACCTCAGTCCCTTAACTGACACATTCCTTGTTTTCATACACAACCACAGACAATGGTTTGTGTTAACTCGTTTTTTTCCTGTGCATTTAATAAACATAATTATGTACATATATCTCTTCAACTAAACATTTTACTTATAGAAATTTGTATCATTCTATACTTATTCTGACTTGTGTTTCTTTATTTAGTATGCCTTTGAGAATTTTTCATATCAGCAGTACTTGGCACAAAATATATATTCAGTGATTGTTACATATGAGTGTGTAGTTGTCGTCATGCGATTTTAAAAATGAAGTACATTTATTTTAATCATATAAACATTTTTTCTCCTTTATAAATTTATTTTATGAAGAAATTTTCTTTCATAAATTTATCATAAATTTATTTTGAAATGTATTTATATTTTTATTTAGGTATAATACAAAAATTTGGAGTACCATTTTGGTCCACCCAAAGTTAGATAAGCAGTTTGACCCTGCTCTCTCCCTTATCCATATCCACAGATATAAAATCAAGGAAATGTACAATTTGCATCTTAGAAATAGCAGCATCCCCACAGAGGACCTTGTGGGGCCTGGAGATTAACCTTAAGAATGCAGCATACTCCTCCACTTTGGCACAGCCACGGTCCAAAGGCAATAATAGATTTTTTAAAGTGTCATTGTGTGGAAGAAAACTGTGTAAGCAATAGTGACATGATTTGCTAAATAATTATTAATATGTTTTTTCCCATTGACATTTCTGACTACAGATTATTTACTCTCTTGGTCTCAGTTTTATTGGTTTGTGGAGTAGGATATGTTTAGTGAATGGAAAATTGAGAATTTACCTAGAAGATTGGGAGGAAAAAAATCTAATGGCCAAAAATAGAATTATGCAGTAATTCTATAGCTTTGAAAGTCAGGGTAGATTTTCCAGACAAGATTTTCCTAATTATCTTACTGCCCATGTATCATTCTGAAGTTCAAGGGAGTAGTACCACCTTGTAAAGTTGACAATACTAGGCTTTCTTCTTCTGCAACAATGCCTTGAAATGTGGTGTTCTGTAGTAAAGGGATGCAATATAAGAGAGATAAAAGGAAAGCCAAATACTTTTCCAGTTGCAGGAGTTGCAGAGCTGCTGAAGCTAATCACGTTACTGAGAGTCGGATTGAGAGTAGGGCGAGAGGGCTAACATGGTACGAATAAATAAAGAAAATTTGACAGCAAATGTTCAGGTAAAAGGAGGTCCTGTAATTTAGTGTCTTAATGTTTCTCAGCCACACTTACTTTCCTTGAGGAATGGAATTGAACCAGAAAACAGAAAGTGCGTCTGGGAACATGTCAAAAGAGAGTATTCTGACCGGGTCTTAGTTGCTTTGCCCTGGAAGCTGTATTATAGATTACCCTGTCTGGGACCAAATCAGTCAAAGCAGATATTTTGGATGTTTACAGTGCTGCAAGGGGCTGGAATGCCATGGGGACAGTTAGATACTCTCACCCAGACTCTGACCAAGACAGAATAACAAGTTACATCTTTTTCAAATTTAGGTCTTGAATGCAACTAGGCAAAGAAAGGGAGTACAAGAGATACTGTACCGTAGAACGTGAGTAGAATTCAATAGTAAAAGACTATTTTGTTTTGGGTTCTCCCCACCATATTATTATTTTGCTTTGAGTTATTTCCTCAAAAACAGAAAACTATGGGGCACCGGGTAGCACAGCTCATCAAGCTTCCGACTCTTGATTTGGGTTCAGGTCATGATCTCAGCGTTGTAAGATCAAACCTGATGTAGGCTCCACCCTAGGTGTGAGGCGGCTAAAGATTCTTCTCACTCCCTTTCCCTCTTGCCCCTCTCCCTCTAAAAAAACAACAACAAAAAAATGAAATGGAGACCTAGGAACTTTAATCTAAAAATGATTTTACAGATTAAAATGTCTCTCTAAAATTATTTTAAATAATAATATCACAGAGAAGATATTAATATAACTATTTTGATTTATTATAGTTGTAACATAATACTTATAATAAAATAATTTTTTAAATAATTTTATTTTTTTATAAACATATAATATATTTTAATCCCCAGGGGTACAGGTCTGTGAATCATCAGGGTTACACACTTCACAGCACTCACCATAGCACATACCCTCCCAATGTCCATAACCCCAACCCCCTCTCCCAACCCCCCTCCCCCCATCAACCCTCACTTTGTTTTGTGAGATTCAGAGTCACTTATGGTTTGTCTCCCTCCCGATCCCATCTTGTTTCATTTACTCTTCTCCTACCCCCTTAACCCCCCATGTTGCATCTCCTCTCCCTCATATCAGGGAGATCATATGATAGTTGTC